>PIJE02003320.1:27500-42537 GCA_002895965.2 Coryphaenoides rupestris | reverse complement strand
CCCCCCTTCCCTACCCCTCCTCCTCCGACACTGATCCGATCCCTGACCCCCAAGACAATCATTCCAGTGACTTGGATGTGTGACAACCCTCAGTGGACGCTGACCTCAACGAGTCCCCTTTCACGGAAGGTTGTTGTTGTTGTTGTCGTCCACAGTGTATCAGCAACAGTCAACGCTAACCGTGTCTCACCAACCGCGTGTCCACTGGCGAGGCTAACGCTAATGCTAGCCCGTGTTCCTCCAGCCACACCGACGCCATACTATAGTGCATTTTGAAACCCAATTTTTTTTTTACCAAGAAATATAACTGATGAAGTCGTTTCGCTTCATAATACATATCTACAGTATTGTGCAATTACATTTTCACGTCGATGAAATAAAAAAAGTTAAATGCGGGGAACAAAATGACACAGTAGTGTAACCACTTTTCAAACAAGAAATACATTTGAATGTTGGATCAACTGAAGCCCAAAAGCGATCATGTGAATTAATTGTGAGAAGGCCGGCCTGTAGAGCAGGCGGCAGGAGAGACTATCTTGCGTCTTTCGCCATAGCGGTATGCTAGAACGTTCTCTGTATTACTATAGTATCGTAGGAATAGCCATATAGAGTGTACCATTACCATTCTGCACTCCTGAGAGACATTTCTATCTTGTCTTGTAACTGATTCAAGTAGAGATAAAAAGTGCTGTCTTCTGTCTCCTTGTGATTCCTCGTGCGTGCTTCAGTGTTGTGTTTTCATAAAGTTTTGTTTTGATTTTGTTTTTGTTTTTTACAATAACCACAATTTTCTTCATCACATTCCACGACAAAAACAAGGAGAAAAAAAAATTGCTTCTAAGGATGTAGGATAAGCCGTATGTGTTTTTGCAAACGGAAGCTATCGCCAAAGATCTATATGCATGCTATGTTTCATTTTAGTTTGGTTCTTTCTCTCTCTCTTTCCCTTCAACATGAAGCAGGCGCTTTCTGTTCACTTTCTTATTTTATTTTAATGCGTGTCATGTACCCCTTTTTTGCTTCCTAATTCCTTTTCCTTATTAATTAAGAGCCTGCTAAACTAATTGAATATATGTGGACCCGCATGGCCACGAGATTTATGTTAGTGTTGTGACATGTATAGATGCTGTATATAAATGCTTTATGAAAAACAAAGGAAAACAATCTCTCTTTGCTTTGCTTAAAAGACCCACTTAACTTAGCGCAGACGTAAAATGATCCATGACAAAAAGTGTTCTTTCATTCCTCTCATTTTCTTGGAGCGAGGGCTCCTGCCAAGGTGTCCTTCGCAGAATAAACGTACCAATAAAAATGGCGCTGTCTTTGAACAACCTGCCAGCGGGAAAACCTGTGTACACACACACACACACACACACATCTATAGGGACTGTCTTGGTGAACAGGTTTGAGGGGAGAAAAAGTAGCAGGGATATGAGACTTACTTGGATTCATGCATGCTATTTGCTAATACTATTTAGTAATCTAGCATAGTTTTGTCCAAAGCGACCTCCAGATGCAGGTCATTACGGAGCAGGTAAGAAAGGGTTAGGGCGTGTGTGTTGACAACCTGCACTGGGCATCGAACCCCGTACCCTTCGTCTACGAATTCAAACAACCTAACCACCTGTTTAGTTAGAGCAGGGGTGTCAAACATGCGGCCCGCAAGCTGATCCAATTCAGCCCGGGAAGCAATTATTTCTTATTGATTTCTTCACTTTATCCATAATCACAAGAAACGATTCTTTGGTTATTACGATTGACCCTATAAGGAAGTAGGTTAGAGATTGTTTCGCAATCGCAATGGGCAGTCAGACAAGAATGGATTAAACAATGGAAAATGATTCAGGCTCGTGTTTAAATGGGTTAAGTGATGCACCTTATGTGTAGGTGGATATGAATCAATAGAGTATCTGGCCGGTGGTTTCGAGAGTCACACCGCTACTCGTCTGTTGTATGTGGAAGCCGAGTGTGTCCCCGGGGCTGTAATTATAAAAACAAAAGCCCGCCAACATCTTGACATGTGTAACCATCTGGTAAATATTAATAAACTATGAGAGCATATTTGACATTACATTACGTTAAATTCTCCTCCGACTCCTCCAACTCACAACCCAAACCTCAACTCTCGGCTCCTCGAAACCTTGAGTTCCAGACTGTGCCCATAGACTACTAAGATATTCCTTGAAACAATATGATGCATATTATTATTTTTTTGTTCACCCCATCTGGTAACGCTAAAGACACGTCAGTGACCTCAGTTAGGAAACCAGCTGAACCGGAGGCTGTACACGCAGCAGCAGCAGCAGAGGAAGAAGAATCATACGTGACTTGCATGTGGGTAGCATGTTGTTAGTATGTATGTGAGCGCACACACGACACACACACAGGTCTCATTTGCAGCATGTATTTCTGCATATGTATATAGACAGGTCTCCCTCGAAAAAGAGATTTGAATCACTCTCGTTCAATGAGGTTCGAGGTTCGATCAAAATATTGAGGCAGACTCAACGGGGGCCGAGGAGTGAATTCACCTGTATGTTCACACCGTCGTCTGGGTCTGGGAGGAAACCAGAGAAACCAGAGGAGCCCTGGTTCGGCGTGAAACCCCCACGGCTAATTTATGCTTCTGGTCACCTGTGGGCCGCAAGTGAGGGGAAAAAAGAAAAGAAAAAGGCATATTCATTCAACCCACTGGGACCGTTTACAGCCTCGATATAACGCTAATGATTTAGTACCTTCCGACACACACACACACACACACACAGCGTCTCATTAGCAGGTATGCACCAGGAGACGCATGGCTGAAGGGAGGAAACGGCGACCCCGGGGACGGAAGTGTCGGAGGTGTGAAGCTAGCTTAGACACCGGGCCGTTCGTCATTATCGTAATTAAAGTTAAAGGCCGTTGCGGTTCATCCGACGTCGCTTCATGAGACGTCGTATATAGAGTCGTATATATAACGGGTGGACTCGCTTCACCCCTTCAGACGCGTCACATAAAACAAACCGTGGACGTGTTTCCGATCATAATGAAATACGCGAGGTACGGAAAAATGTATAATTCGCCGATTTATACTTTCTCTCTCGCAGACAGTTCCCAGACGGTCGTTAATTCACACCTAGCCTCACACATGACACGGTAGCAGACTAAAAAGATATAAAAGGCGCCATTTCCCTATAAAAAAAATATCCACATTAGACGCATGAATCACACCGACTATATAAAAAAAAGACGGAAGTGCTGAATTCACAACTGACGCGGCCACGTGCGTTTTGATTGGGCGGGAAACTCCGGAGCAGCCAAGCAGCCGCGACGTGATTGGCTGTCCCGGGGTGTCGCGACGCGGCGCAGCAACAGGACGTTGAGTCTCACCGCGGCGCCCGTCTGCTTCTCTCTACCGCCCCCGTGTGGTGGAACACGGCAGGACACCTCCCGCTCCCCCCATCCACCAACCCCTCACCCCCTCACCCCTTACCTCTCCCATCTCTTAAAGACACACACACACACACACACATCATTATCCCATAGCCACGCTGACATGACGTCACCAACCTAAATGGACTTCTTGTGTCTCCAAGGTTTCAAACAATCTCTGTGTGTGTATTTGCATCTTGTGCATGTGAACCTTCATGTGTGTGACATTTGTGTGCAAAAGGGTGGATGTGGGTGCACATTTGTGTCTGTTTGTGTGTGTGTGTGTGTGTGTGTGAGGGGGAAGGGGTGGTGGGTTAAGGTGTGTCCACGGTTATGTGTCAGTCTTATGTAACCAAGGTAACTTGAGCCTTCTCACTCACAGGGGGGGGGGGAAAGAAAAAACCATACAAGAAGGCCAACCTGAAATGCACAACTATAATGTTCACCAAAAACATTTTGTTTTGTTTTGTAACTTTTACTTGGACTACACTGTAAAATATGTTTGTAATTAGAATTAGCATTCATTTGTTGTTGCTAGAACCCAGGTACTTAGTATAAGAGTGCATATGCCAATCTATGTTTTTATATTTCTCTTCGGCTTAGACTTACTGTAAATTTGTACATTTATTATTTTATTTGTATTATTCTACTGTTTATTTATCTTGTCTATTATTCTATTGCTATGCAACTTCTGGCAGAAGAATTTCCTTCAGGATCAATAAGGTTTTACTTTATGTTATCTAATGTACACCAAGCAAACTGTTTTCTGTAATCATTCACTCCTAAGTCGTGCAGAAGGCACTGAAAATAAAGTTTTATATAAAACCAAAAGATATTATATGATATATACTGTAATGTACTACTCTGTCATGTTTAAGTGTATGTTTGGTGGCTGGCTGGCTTAATTGGCCTCACCTGGCCCAGTTAGAGTCTGAGGGGGTGGGGCTACAGCCTCACCTGGCCCAGTTAGAGTCTGGGAGGGGTGGGGCTACAGCCTCACCTGGCCCAGTTAGAGTCTGGAGGGGGGTGTGGGCTACAGCCTCACCTGGCCCAGTTAGAGTCTAGGGGGGGGGGTGTGGGGCTACAGCCTCACCTGGCCCAGTTAGAGTCTAGGGGGGGGGGGGGTGGGGCTACAGCCTCACCTGGCCCAGTTAGAGTCTAGGGGGGGGGTGTGGGGCTACAGCCTCACCTGGCCCAGTTAGAGTCTAGGGGGGTGTGGGGCTACAGCCTCACCTGGCCCAGTTAGAGTCTGGGGGGGGGGGGGTGGGGCTACAGCCTCACCTGGCCCAGTTAGAGTCTGGGGGGTGTGGGGCTACAGCCTCACCTGGCCCAGTTAGAGTCTGGGGTGGGTGGGGGGGTGGGAGTGCAAGCCTGTGGTGCATTGGCTGATCAGTGCACCACAGGATAAGTCCACCAGCACACACACTCAGGGAGCGCCAGCATGCTAGCTGGTACCATTGGCTCCATACAATACACTGGATTTCAACACCACTACTGCCTGTGTCCTTGGAGGAGCCTCGAACTAAGCCACTCGTGTGGCATTGTGGCAAGAGACATCGCTCCGCCGGGTATTAAATAGCTGGTGTTTATTCACCTGTGCTTGTATGACTAAATGCACCTCGGGATCTATGACAAGTAGCACTGTGTAGCACTTGAACTGAAACAGGATCTGAGCCGAGCTGAGGACGAGCTATAGCACCACTCATTGCGCCCGTCTGCCTCCCACAGACCGCGGCCTACTAATGACGCCTAAGTGACCAAAAGACCACTGAATGACACCGCCGCCTGATCCGTGCGGATGCATTTAAACACACCGCCGGTCTATAATCTGCCCCGATGAGCGCTGAAGCAAACAAGGGGATGCACTTCGCCTAAGAAGGCACGCATTGTGGATGGCTCGTATATAATTGAAATGATATTCGAAGATCATTATATAACTTGTGCGTGTGTGTGTGTGTGTGTGTGTGTGTGTGTGTCTGTGTGTGTGTGTGCGTGAGTGTGTTCGGAGCACAAAAGGTGCCCAAGTTCAAGGATTAGGTTGCGTAATCGGTCTCCCCTTTTCCAATGCCGTCAGAAGTCTCAGTGTATCCCGTCGGCCTACGGATGAATTATGGATGGCCGGAGTGTGATGCTATGTTATAATGAAAAGAAGGAAAAAGAATAACACGATCGGAGCGGCGAGAGGGGAGGGGAGGGGTAGAGATGTCTGGCCCATTTATCAAAGAATACACTGAAGGGAATCCACAGGGCGTGACGGTTTTAGAGTTAATGTTACGAGGGGCTATAATATAATATGTGTGGCATGTGTGTGACTTTAGATTGTCCCACTAGGATGCGGAGGCCGATATATCAACGTAGGATTAAGTTCCCTGAAAACCAATTCCATGTAGTTTCAGGGTCAGGGTGAGGGAGAGAGACGGATGTATAGATTAGTCTGGACCTCTGTCTCTCTCTCTCTTGCGGTCATCTGCTGTTGTGTGTTCTCTGGGCAAATGTGAAAAACGAAACACAACAACTTTGGGTGATCTTTCACCGTTTGTTAAACGAACCCCCCCCCCCCCCCCCCAACACACAGCTGAGACCACCGAGGACACATCTGAACACTGGTGGCTCAACTCAAGGCTCAGGAGAGGAACAGCTAAAGGGACGACAAAACACAAATGAAAAAGAAAAGCCAAATCAAATCAAATCAAATCAAACGAAGATCATGCAGTTTCTTCTTCTTCTTCTTCTTCTTCTTCTTCTTCTTCTTCTTCTTCTTCTTCTTCTTCTTCACCCATCTGGGGCAAATAAGTCGAAGTAGTGCGGACTTAGTGAGACAGTCTGTGGCATCTTTGTTTGTCTTCTTTCTCTCTGTTTCAGAGAGAAGGAAAAAACAAATATGCGACCAACTCCCACTCTCCACCAACCGTTACACGAATCACTCCTCCCTGCGCCTCGATGCCCCCATGCTGCTACACTTTCTATGGAACCATTAGGAAAACACACACACACACAGACAGACACACACACACACAGACACACACACACACACACACACACACAGGTGTAAGCAAAACGCACACATGCCTGTACGCACATAAATAAAAAGAAAAGAAAAGAAACTCCTCCGGCATAAAAAGAAAAAAAAAGAGAGATTCATGGGCTTAGCTCTGGGTATACTGGCGTTGAAACTATAAGAGCACATCTCTCTCTCACTCACCCCCTCCTCTCCCTCTCTCTCTTACTCTCTCTCTCTCTCCCTCTCTCTCCCTCTCTCTCTCTCCCTCATCCCCTCTCTCTCCGCCGCATCACTCTCACCCAATCCAATACGCACTCTTTTTGGTGCCTTCTTCTCCACACTTTTTCCCCCAGAATTTGCAAAACATATCTGGAGTGAGTGACCGCAGCCAGCCAATATCGTTTCAGTATCCATCCAGCCCGGAGACAGTTCCCAGCGTTTGTTTCCCACACCGGAGCGCATTCCCGCAGGTGGATCTGTGGCGAGATCAGCCTCTAACAGTACAGTATATCTCACTCTTTACCAGAAGAAGAGGGACTTCTGTGTGTGTGTGTGTGTGTCTGTGTGTGTGTGTGTGTGTGTGTGTGTGTGTGTTTCCACTCGAGGAGGAGGAGGGGGACGTGGCTTCGAGTTGTGGACGTGCGTAATTGCGCGCTCGTCGCCACCCGGGGAGACTCGAGCGTCCGCGCGTCTCACCACCATGTCCGCAGAGGAGGCACCATGTTGATTCTAAAAGTTGACCAGGGCTTTTTGGTTGTGGGCTGCTTACGAGGCATGGCTCCGTTCTTCGCGTACTTTCTATTGTCCTGGTGAGTCAACCCTATACCCCCTTTAACCCCGTCTCTCTCTCTCTCTCTCTCTCTCTCTCTGTCTCTGTCTCTCTCTCTCTCTCTGTGCGTTGTTTTACACCACTTTTACGCATAGGAATGTGCATGGATTGTGTTTGTGTATCGGTTGTCAAGTCAGCCTCCCTCCCTCGATGATGTCATGTTCTTCTTCTTCTTTTTTGGCACCAGCGTGTCCACTGCTTGGGCGAACCAGCACGGTGACAGCAGCATCTATTTGGATAACATCACGCGCATCTTGGATAGATTACTGGACGGCTATGACAATAGGTTGCGACCTGGATTTGGAGGTATGATCACGTTCATCTCAGAATCGTGTCAAGTCTGTGTGTGCTCCTGCTTTTCCTTTCGCTCCCAATGTTGGCTTCCTGCAGATGAACTTTGATTCCCGTACTTCTACTGTATATGCCTTTCCAACGTGTTCCTCGATTAACTGCAGTGATGTTCACCATCCATCTTCGAATAGTTTTTTTTAAACTTGTTTGTATTGCTTTGTATTTGGAACTTCCTGGCCTGTACCATTGCATCTTGTTGCAGTAAACGCATGGCTTTAGCCCTCAGATGTGTCTTGTCTGCGTTCGGGGGTTCTCTTGTGCATCTTCGACGCCGCGTCACGACATCGTGTCACAACATCGTGTCCTTCCTCTGCTGAGCGTAGGTCCGGTCACAGAGGTCAAGACCGACATCTTTGTCACCAGCTTTGGACCCGTTTCGGACGTGGAGATGGTACGTAGCCGTCGAGGGGGGGGGGCCTCGCCGCCGCAACACACAACGAGCACAACAACAGACAACAAACAAACAAACAAAGCAAAACCAAAGCGTACGGGAAACCCAGTGTAGTGCCCGGTGCAGCTATAGGGGTGTGGGTGTGTGTGTGTGTGTGTGTGTATATACATGCTATAGTCCCAGTAGCCTGGAGTCATGGTCAGCCATAGCTTCATTATTCCAGCATTTGGGCACGATGTCATTAGTAGGGCTTAGGATTTTTAATCTGGTTGACAATCCGCCCGTCAAAGAGATAGGGGGAGAGAGGGAGATAGAGAGCCAGAGAGATACATGGAGAGAGAGAGAGAGAGGGAGAGAGAGAGAGGGGGAGAGAGGGAGAGAGACATATATATGCTTGGACGTGATAGGATGCCTCGGCCTATCTCATGACCGTCATCCTATGACAGGCATTTGATTTCACTTATACACACACACACACACACACAGACACACACACACACACACACACACACACACACACACACACACACACACACACACACATTTTCTGTGTTTGTACAGAATCTAAAGCCATCTCTGCCAGTATGCAGTGAAATATATACTGTATCCAGTGGCAGTCTTACAGATGGACGTCTGGCCCTGAAGATCAGAGTGTCCACTCTGTCTAAAAGCATCTCTTGAGTGAATCTTAACTGCCCCATGCTAATGCTGTGTACACACACACACACACACACACACACTGTATACCGACCCACCACCCATTCCAGATTAATGCCTTAATCACATTCTGCCATCTGCTCGGAATCACGTCTTTTTAAACGTAAAAAACGTCAAACGTCGAGCGGCGGGACGGGAGGAACGGGAGGAACGGGGTTAACGAGTAAACGAAGGGAACGCGATCGGAACGTACGGCCGCCGACGTGTTACGCCGCCGGGGCGAGCGGTGAAAACCGGCAGGGTTCCCGAGTCGAGCGGAGTGAGCGGCGGAGACGGCGCTGTACAATGCGGTGTCGCTAATGGCGTCCGCACCCACGTCGAAGTAGCCGTGATCCGCGCGGTAAATAACGTCCTCGCTCGCTTTGACAGACGGAGGCTGGCTTAACGTAGATGAGTCGAGGTAAAAACGCTCACGTTGTGAATCAAATATGGAGTCGTACAACGAGCAGACCGGGTGGTAACCGTAATTTAAGTGCCGAAGTCGTCGTAGAATTTTTCGTCGGAGCTATAAGCTACAAACCATAAGTATTGCTCGTGGAAGTCATAGTAGCCGTCGTATTAGTAGTAGTGGTAGTAGTCGTCATGGTAGCTGTCGCCATGGTAGCTGTAATATTAGAAAAGTATTAGTACCCGATGCAATTTGTAGGCAGTAGAAAACGACTGCATTTTGCACAATAAGCCGTCGGACACACGGCATTTAAATCTCCCCCAAGCCGCTGCCCGTGCGGCATTGTGAACAACAACTCTCAATGTGTCTTCCCGCAGGAGTACACCATGGACGTGTTCTTCCGCCAGACGTGGATCGACGAGCGGCTGAAATTCGAGGGTCCCATCGAGATCCTGCGTCTCAACAACCTGATGGTCAGCAAGATCTGGACGCCCGACACCTTTTTCCGAAACGGCAAGAGGTCCATCTCTCACAACATGACCACCCCCAACAAGCTGTTCCGCATCATGCAAAACGGAACTATCCTCTACACCATGAGGTGAGTGTGCGCGTGTGTGTGTGTGTGTGTTGTGTGTTGTGCGCTGTGTGGTGTGTGTGCGTGTGTGTGTGTGTGTGTGCTTGGACGGTGAGTCTGCCTCCAAGCCAACACCAGAATAGAACACAGAACGGAAAAATGAAACAATCAGGCATCCGTAGAGAGGAGGAAGAACACGGAGAACACTAGGATGAAAGTTCCGGCACGTACCGCGTGCAGGAATATAACGCAGATGTATTCAAATCACGACACGAAAAAAGAAGAGACTGGGACTCAACCCAACATGAATAAGCCGACGAGTTGGAACACCAGATTTAACAAAATAATTAATTAATTGTATTAATATTGGATGTCACTATTTTATTGTGAACTCTCTATATATACATATAATATACACTCACACACACACACACACAAACACACGGAAACATTTATCTTCAAATATTAATAACTTGATCCGTGCTCCAAGATGTTTTTTTGCGCAGCGCATTCATTCACAACATCTCAAACTGCCGTGTATTAAACACACAAAGTCACAAAGACTTCCCACACGTTTCTTTCCCTTTTCCTTCCTTCCGCAGACTGACTATCAACGCCGAGTGCCCGATGCGTCTCATGAACTTTCCCATGGACGGTCACGCCTGCCCTCTGAAGTTTGGCAGCTGTAAGTCGTGTGTGTGTGTGTGTGTGTGTGTGTGTGTGTGTGTGTGTGTGTGTGTTGAGATGTGTCAGCTCCGGTGGACAGCCGCGGCCGTCGCGCGTCCATCCCGGTTTTAACGGCACGCGTGGACGGGTGGACCGGATGTCGTCAAAGACCCCCCCCCCCCCCCCCCCCCCCCCCCGATGTCACGCAAACCGACCGCCGTCATGATGAGTTACAAGAATACAAAGCAGTCAGCCGATGCACATACAGGAGGGTTTCACGGAACAACTGGAAAGAGATGCCAAGAATGTGTGTGTGTGTGTGTTGGTGTGAGAGAGAGAGAGAGAGAGAGAGAGAGAGAGAGAGAGAGAGAGAGAGAGAGAGGGCTGGACTTCCAGTCTAGAACGTCCCGGTCTTGCAGTAACCTGTTCCGGCAAAGCTGCTGCAGTGGCCTCGATGAAGAAGTATCACGAATAAAACAAGTTTCTGTTGATCGTTTGCAAAAAACTTCCATGCTCAACTGACGTACACAGCTCATAAGTCATGAAGAGAATGGAAATTGCGCTTCAGTAGACGTTAGACGGATGTATTGGATCCAACCCATGACCTTGTGACCTTGCTGGTGAATTTTTTGGTGTTTAAAGTTTAAAGTTTAAGGTCCGCCGAATCTTGGAACTTGTTGAATGTGGACCGGACTAGAGAAACCGAGAAACTGCTTTTTATCTCATGGGAATGAAGACGGCGGCATCTCCTCCATCAGATTTATTTTCAAGGTTAGAGTTCAACGTCTGGTTTTCCCCACGCGTGGTTGTAGCGCTAAAACGACATTTTAAAGCCAGCGTCAATCAAAGACCCTCAGTGAGTCTTCACCGGTGGACCTCCCCGTTCTCTGACTCCGCCCCTCTCCTGTCTAGACGCGTACCCCATCAGCGAGATCGTCTACACTTGGAAGAAGGGGCCCCTGTCCTCCGTGGAGGTTCCCCAGGAGTCGTCGAGCCTCCTGCAGTACGACCTCATCGGCCAGACGGTGTCCAGCGAGATGCTCAAGTCTAACACGGGTACGTAGTGTGTGTGTGTGTGTGTGTGTGTGTGTGTGTGTGTGTGTGTGTGTGTGTGTGTGTGTGTGTGTGTGTGTGTGTGTGTGTGTGTGTGTGTGTGTGTGTGTGTGTGTGTGTGTGTGTGTGTGTGTACATACAGGATATGCGGTGGTGGTAAGAAACATCACAGATTTCTTAACTGGGATGTGTGCTGGGTATGTGTGGTGGTGGCGGTGAGTGTGTGTGTGTGTGTGTGTGTGTGTGTGTGTGTGTGTGGTTGTGTGTGTGTGTGTGTGTGTGTGTGTGTGTGTGTGTTCTCTGTTGCCATGGGATTCAGCGGCGCATTCCTTTTACCTCCAGACGTTTTAGGTTAATTGCACACCCTAAGAGGCGTGTTTGTGTGCATGTGTGTGTGTGTGTGTGTGTGTGCGTGTGTGTGTGTGTGTGTGTGTGTGTGTGTGTGTGTGTGTGTGTGTGTGTGTGTGGGAGTAGAACATGTGGACAGATGATGCGCTGACACCTTCCTGTACATAATCATGTATAAATCACTGTGGTTATGAATACATTGTAAGCAACTGGATCTTGTTTTATTAGACGTAAACCATTTAAATGTCTTTATGTCAATTCTGCATTGATATGTATTATTTGTTCTTCAGTAGACAGGGTTATTTAGGGCTGCAATCGGGAAATAATTAAATATGAACATTTATCGTCTTTGAATGGTATCGTGTCTTCATGAAGATGTCGACTTATTTTGATACCCAGTTTTTTTCTCATACAAATTAATTCATTACGATGATAAGAAAAATTATCCTTTAAAATGATCAAATATGAGGTTTTAAATGTCAGAGATAAACTGAAACCAGTTGTAGTCCGACACCATACTTTAAACGTCCGTATATAGACCATGTACCACAGCCTGGAGTGAGATACTGGGTTTATAAAGTAAACTATGACAATATTACAAAAAGTCATAGACACGGTCCAATTCAAATCGTTTTTTATTAATAAATAATAAATAGGCCCTCTTGGCTGCCTCCCCATAGTGCAAGGCGGTTGCTATATGCACTATATATGCATTTATTGATTTCATTATTTTGCTTTTTATTTACTATTTATTTGTACGTCGCCATTTATTCTGCATCCATCCATCCACAAAGCATCTAACAGTCCAGTGTCAGGAAGATTAGTTTGAAAACGACTTTTATTAGGCTTGTGGAGGTGGAGGTGTGTTGCTTGTTGGGTGGAGGTGGAGGTGTGTTGCTTGTTGGGTGGAGGTGGAGGTGGAGGTGTGTTGCTTGTTGGGTGGAGGTGGAGGTGTGTTGCTTGTTGGGTGGAGGTGGAGGTGTGTTGCGTGTTGGGGTGGAGGTGGAGGTGTGTTGCGTGTTGGGTGGAGGTGGAGGTGTGTTGCTTGTTGTTTAGAGGTGTGTTGCTTGTTGGGTGGAGGTGGAGGTGTGTTGCTTGTTGGGTGGAGTTGTGTTGCTTTTTGCGTGGAGGTGGAGGTGTGTTGCTTGTTGAGTGGAGGTGGAGATGTGTTGCTTGTTGTTTGGAGGTGTGTTGCTCGTTGGGTGGAGGTGTGTTGCTTGTTGGGTGGAGGTGGAGGTGGAGGTGTGTTGCGTGTTGGGTGGAGGTGGAGGTGTGTTGCTTGTTGTTTAGAGGTGTGTTGCTTGTTGGGTGGAGGTGTGTTGCGTGTTGGGTGGAGGTGGAGGTGTGTTGCGTGTTGGGTGGAGGTGGAGGTGGAGGTGTGTTGCTTGTTGGGTGGAGGTGGAGGTGGAGGTGTGTTGCGTGTTGGGTGGAGGTGGAGGTGTGTTGCTTGTTGTTTAGAGGTGTGTTGCTTGTTGGGTGGAGGTGGAGGTGTGTTGCTTGTTGGGTGGAGGTGGAGGTGGAGGTGTGTTGCGTGTTGGGTGGAGGTGGAGGTGTGTTGCTTGTTGTTTAGAGGTGTGTTGCTTGTTGGGTGGAGGTGGAGGTGGAGGTGTGTTGCGTGTTGGGTGGAGGTGGAGGTGTGTTGCTTGTTGTTTAGAGGTGTGTTGCTTGTTGGGTGGAGGTGTGTTGCGTGTTGGGTGGAGGTGGAGGTGTGTTGCGTGTTGGGTGGAGGTGGAGGTGGAGGTGTGTTGCGTGTTGGGTGGAGGTGGAGGTGGAGGTGTGTTGCTTGCCATAGCGAGGCTGTTGCTCCACACTCTCCGGCCCCTGGGTCTCTTGCACTTGAGGACCACAATCTCCTCCGTTTCAAGACTCGCATCCCAGCGTTCCTGGATGGCGGTGCTGGTGTTGCAGTGGTCGGTGTACTCGGTTCCTGCTTGCTGGTACATTCTGGTCAACATTTCTTTGCAGTTGTTTTTTTGTTGTTGTCAAAGTGCTACTGAATTGTGAAAAGGAATTAGACGTCATAGCCATGAACCAATAAGATTTGATCTGCCCGTTTCAATTCAACGTAATGACCCTCAGCCAGCTAACGGTTTTAAAATAATTGTACACATTGTGTATGAAATAATGATCACGATGATACATTTTTTTCCCCATATGGCCCAGCCCAAGGATTATTACTCAAGGATAATCATGTATCAATGGACTGTAATTACAAATACATGTTTTCACCTTCATCAAAATAATAATATCCTAAAAACTAGGGCTGAATTTAGCCCCCCCCTCCTCTTCCCATGGCAAATAAAACACTTGAGCATAAAGAAAAGTTTAAAGAGAATAGGAAAATTAATTAAGCAAAATTAATTAACAATTAATTTAATCCCTGTTAATTAATGTAATGAATTTACCCCCCCCCCTCCCCCCCTCCCCTTGGCAAATAAAACACTTGAGCATAAAGAAATGTTTCAAGCGAATAGGAGAGAATGAACAAAATATAGCCCTGTATATACAGTATATATATATATATATATATATATATATATATAGTATATATATATATATATATACTAGGTACAGTGTCGTAATTACTTCAAGGAAAATTGTAAACTCTGATAGGAGCTCCATCTATCTTTGTTATTTCATGTTAAATCGAACGTGAACTTCAATATAATTCTAGTGTGTTTGCAATTCCTCATACGAGTGCTTCGGCAAACACTCGAGAAACAAGATGATAGATTATATGTTCTGTTACTTGCAGGATAAATACATACATGTGTTCTTTTCTGCGTTAATAAATGCCTTCCTACGCTAAGGGCTGAACAGAATGAGAACGGAACACGTTAATTAGACACTAACTCGTCTGCAACTTATCCACACTTCACTTAGTCACATCTCTTATGCATTACACCTCAAGCGTTCGCCCGACCAACGTTCAAACATCATATTTTCAGATCCAGTTGCTTCAATAGGTTGCTCGTGTTTCCCGTCTTGGTCGACACCGTCCGACGGCCATGTAGACGCAGACTTTGCGAAGCGCTTTTTGTCGACAATTTGGTCACAATTTGGTCACTCGCTGTTGTCCTTCCTTTGCGTCGCCGTTAGTAAACGACGCCTCGTGCCGCGGTATAAATGGGGGCGTGTCGAGCCGAAACACTGCAGACCGATTGGCTGTTGTCGCGTTTTATTTCCGGTGCGTCATGACGCTGCTGTCAGATCTATCCGGATCGGAAAAAAAATCGCAAAGGCTGATAGATCGAGACGGACAAAAGATGCATCGCGATCTCAGAGATCGAGATCGATTAACCGCC
>PIJE02003320.1:15000-20000 GCA_002895965.2 Coryphaenoides rupestris | reverse complement strand
GTCTTGACATTACTAATAGCACTTAGCATTGCTTAGCATACCTGCTCTTATCCCGGCTACTTATGCAGGCAACTTAGCAATTATGAAACTCGTTCTATTAACCTTGCAATTATGAATGCTTGAAACCTGCTCTATTCTTANGGCGCGATGCCGTCGTCTTTAACTTGGCTTCCTTCCAATTTTCCCCTACCCCACGCCACTGCTGCTTGATGGTCTAAAACCTACTATGACTGAAACATAGAATTATGATTCTATGTTTCATAGAATGACCAGACCCTGGCCCCCTCTTTCTGTCCCCACGTCAGGTGTATAAAGTGCCAGGCTTCACCGGCCAGGTGGGCTTCATCTCCTCCATGTCGGACCACTTCTGTGGCTCCTGCAACCGCTTGCGGCTCACCGCCGACGGCAACCTCAAGGTGAGACCCACTGAGCCACCTTTCGGTCACCATAGTGGCACGCCGTGCTTTGTCTCTGCTCACCGGGCGCGGTCGGCCTGTTTGTTCATCTGTTCTGTGCACTTCTCTCACTGGCCACCAGGTTCGGCAACTCTGAGGTGTCCCTCAGGGATAAGCTGTGCCTAGTTTTGTACCTCGTTGCTTTCTGCTATACTGAGATTCTGTTGAGCACCATTACATCTCTAAACTGCGCTGGTCACCCGGAAGACCGCTGATCCGCTTGCTGTCTCGCCCTCCACCCCCCCTGCCCGCCCCCCTCCAACTCTGACCGGTGCCCCCTCCCTCAAGCGGGACCTATAAGCTGCTGTCTGTTCGCAGGTGCCCTCCCTTCCGTCCTTCGGGTACGGGCGGAGCTTGCTTGCAGATCGTGGGTGGTGTGCGTGGGCCTACGCGCGTCAAGGTAACCAATCACCAAGGCGAACGCCCGGTAAGGATATTTTGTAAATCTAACCACAGAGCACTGGTACTACCTCTCCTATATACCTCTTAAAAATTCAAAAGAAAATTAAACAAAAACAAACTTATACACTGTGTGGGACTTAACCCTAATCCCTCTTATTTTACTGTGTTCCATGTCTCTCTCTTCTGTTCTCTTCTCTCTATAGATCAGTGTTTATTTTTTGAGTGCTTAGTTATTCAAAGGCTTAAAATGGTTTAATGTGCTCTACACTGGTAAATGAATGATTTTTTCACGTACATATTTATCGATCTAAAGCATATATTCACATCTTAGTGAAGGTGATTTGTTGATTTGTATTCATGGTATAACGATACCATGAATATAACCAATAAATCACTATATCACCCACAAATCACTCTTGCCTAATATGTCATTTCTCTTTGTCTTTTCAGGCATGTTCAACCTCTCTCAGATGAAGAACAGACCCATGATCCTCATCGGTGGGTGACGTTGCTGTACGTATTCTTCGTTCTTTCTTCTTCTTTCTTCTCCCTCCTTGGATGCTCACAGGGTCGTTATTGGCGTACAAACATGAGCCCATTAACAAGTCTCAACCAAATGAGCAGGCCTAACTTGCACCAAACGTTTCATGAGCTTATCTATTATTATTTATTAATGCAAAGCTGAGGCCTGAATGGAGAGTCTGGGTCCTGTCAGAGATTGGAGTATTTACTAGTGAGAGTCCGCACGCATCATTGCCTTGTAGTTGACCACGTCCTGGTGCGACCACATCGTCACCCATGGCCCGTCATACACACGGGCACCTCTTGCCTCTCCAGCTCCGCCCCCCACGCCCTCCGATTGGCTGCTCTCGCCGTGATTGCGACACTGCCTCTGGGACACATTAGACACACTGCTGCCTGTGTTAATGCCGACCTTGCGAGGTTGACATCAGGCTGACAGGGTGAAAGCGCGTAGCGTCCGATCTAATCTAATTGAACGGCAATTGGGTCAGGGGAGTTCACACCTAGAGTCCCCTCCGCATGTATTGTATCTGTCTCTTCATTCATAGGAACGGCCCGTGTAATAATCTACCCGACCGCTGTTATAATATACTATCTGGACTGCCGCTACTGGGAGCGGGGGAATCCATCGCCAGCCGCCTCTGCAGCGCTGTGGTTGATATCCTTTATACGACGGTACTGACTGTTGGCCGCTTTGAGGTTTTTTTTTTTGTTTGAGCGAGTGTGAGCATGGCGGCGGGACTGGCTTGTGGGCTTTGTCTCGCAAGGCGAGAATTCTAAGAGATCTATATTGACCGGGCTCTAAATCCGTTCTAGGGATCGGTTTTCAGGAGCGCCCGAATCTGAACCCTCCCCCCCTGCCGGTAGGCCCGGTTGCCGAGGAACACAGCATCGCGCTCGAGTTCCTTTAGGTGGTTCGGTCGAGAGACCAGCATGTAGTTCCTCTGACGACCTCTAGGTCCGTTCTAAGTCAACAAGAAGAAATGTGATTTTATTTATCGTCGTCCAAAGTATCTTCATTTGGTCAGCATCCGGCTGGTTCAGGAACGTGACGAGTTCACCTTCACATTCTGCATTGTACAAGCCCCTGCGCTCTATGAACGACTGAATATTCATGAGTTTTGGCCATCGACTCGTGTGACGGACGGCCAGTAACTTCATGAGTTTTGGCCATCGACTCGTGTGACGGACGGCCGGTAACATCTCACCCCCAACGTACCAAATATGGACGTCTTCCGCTGCTGGTGGCAGAACCCTACAAACGCTTGTTAATAATGCGACGACATCACGCACCTCTTGCAACCAAATCTCTTTAATTAATTTGTTCTGTTTCCAAAATAACCAGATTGCACACTACTTCAGAGCACCAAACCCCTGCCCGCAGCCCACCACAGCCTCCGAATGTACCACAGACCATCCTCCACCCAAGACACGTGCCAAACCAAGAGCCCCGGGTCAGCCTGCACGGCCCAGCTGACGCACACGGACACCCAGGGATGCGCCACCATGGTGGACGTTGGCGGGGCCTGGGCGAGGCCTGGGCGTGTGCCACCGTCCTGCTGGGCGCCGCCGCCTTCCCCCTGCTGCAGGACAACCAGCTGGCCAAGGGCGACGCACTGGCCGTGGCGCAGCTGGCCGGCATCATGGCCTCTAAGCGCACGGCCACGCTCATCCCCCTCTGCCACCCGCTGCCCCTGGACCACGCCTCGGTGAGCCTCGAGCTGGACCCGGTGCGCCAGGCCGCCGTGGTGACTGCCTGCTGCCGCAAGCAGGCGATCAGCGATCAGTCCGTACTGAGAGGTAGGTACTCGAGGCGCTGAGTACCCTGATGAGTATGACAATAGTTGAGACTGTTAGGCTGTGAGTTTATTTACAATTGAATGGGTAAGCGAGCCTCGCGACATCGTCAATGCATCGGAGGTTACAGCTGCTCTACGCAAGAGTCGGGCAGGAGGAAAGCATGGTAACATCCAGGCGTCTGGCCCTAGACTCGTGTGTATGTGTGTTATTTTTTTAATGTTCGATCAGCTGCTCCACAAGACGGGCGGGAAGCAGGACTTCCAGCGCCTGCCCTGAGTGTGTGTGTGGTTTTTTTTTCCATAAACGTCTTACATCTGTAAACCGTCACACTTACTTTCAACACCACATCTCACATACTCGTCAAATGAGTTGTGTGTTGCTTCCCCTTGCTTGCTGACATTGTCACATTGTTGTCGATGAGAATTCCAATTCCAATCACGCTATTGTTTTTCTTTATTCAAATTAATTGTATTAATATTGTATTCTGGCTACAAGGGATTTGAGTTAATTGTAACACTATGCAGTAGATTCATCTAGTTTGATTGTATCCCCATAACAACATCAGCATGTGTTGATGTGTAAACTACTCCCTCTCTCCCTCTGATGACAATATATTCCTTTTCAAAGTGATGTGTAATCCCCTTTGACTTCTGACAGGTGCTACAGACGAACATGAAGCATTATGTGTTACTGCTGAATCTTATAGCTACTCCTAAAATCTACCCTATGCTTGTTATAACAATAATGTTATATATAATAATGTTATATATGTATATATCTAACAATTATTATAAAAGATGATCGCTTAGCCACAGTAGAAGCTTACCAGCGACTACTGATACAAGCTCCACTTTTGATATATGGGTCAGTGCAGTCTTGAGGACGCAAAAAGAATTACCAACAGGCGGAGTAAGTTAACATTTGAATATATCATCCTTTACAACAAAGTGAGGCAGAGATATAATCGTGGCTTAAAACAAAGCAGTGACTGAAAGGGAGATAACATCAACTCAATGGAATCGAGTAGATTAGCAGTACCTACACGCTGTGTCTCAGCGCCGAGACCGCCGCCGCCGCCGCCGCCGCCGCCGCCGCCGCCTACATTTCTCAACTGCCCCCGTCATCGAAGGCGCGCGGTCCTGACGCGGAGGATTCATCGTCGTTGTCGTCGTCGTCGGTACGCGGTCGGCGAGACGCAGCGTTCGTTCTGAGAAATGCAGGAGGACGCCAGGAAGTGTTTCCGTCGCGGCCTGCTGTCAGCCACCGCCAGCCGGGCGCGCCGCCGCCGCCGCCGCCGCCGCCGCCGACAGGAGCGATGCGTCAAGGAAATGCCGGCGAGAAAATCAACGCACGATACTTCATGCGGTTGATTTAAAATAATGAACACGACGCCCTGTTGGAGCTCATCCCGACCCGCGGTGTGTGCTGCTGTCTCACTCCCGGGAGACACTTTATTTTATTTATGCTGTTTTGCTGTTCATTGCTCTCACCTCTACACGCTGCAATCAGATTTTGGGAATCCAATTCTTTTTGTACGTTTTTTAAAACCTAAAAGTCGAGATTTGGACCAGGAATCGAACTCCAGCCCTGTGTACTGTAACACCACTTTGACTTTTTTTTGATCGAAAAGAAGTTGAGTTAGCGTAACCTTTTCTGTTGAAATGTCAGGACGGCATCAAGACCCACGGGGTTCAGAGTTCACCTGGACTCTGAATAACCCCCCACACACCTTCCCTCCGCGAACCCGAACACTAACTTGCGTGTTTGTGTTTGTCCTTAGGATAGATGTTCACGTCAGAGTTCACCTGGACTCTGCATTAA
>PIJE02003320.1:5000-10000 GCA_002895965.2 Coryphaenoides rupestris | reverse complement strand
TCCAGGTATTGAGCGAGAACTTACAGCGCAGAAATCCGTTACGTTGGCGATACTGGCCCATCAATGTGCGTCCTCTACAAGGGCTTGTGTTGGCCAGTAACAGGCACTCACAGAAAAATACGACTTTTTTCTTTACCTCGCCCTGGAAATCATGCAGGTAGGGTTAGGTGGGTGCTTCGCTAAACAGGGACACCGTCCACACTTAGCTAGGGAGGAGCAGGTAGGGTAAGGTGGTGTCTCGGCTCAGGGGACACCCTCCACACTTAGCTAGGAGGGAGCAGGTAGGCGTTAGGGTGGTGTCTCGCTCTAGGGACACCCCACACTCTAGGCTAGGAGGAGCAGGTAGGGTTAGGTGGTGTCTCGCTCAGGGACACCTCCACACTTAGCTAGGAGGAGCAGGTAGGGTTAGGTGGTGTCTCGCTCAGGGACACCTCCACACTTTAAAGCTAGGAGGAGCAGGTAGGGTTTAGGTGGTGTCTCGCTCAGGGAACATCCTCCACACATTAGCATAGGAGGAGCAGGTAGGGTTAGGTGGTGTCTCGCTCAGGGACACCTCCACACTTAGCTAGGAGGAGCAGGTAGGGTTAGGTGGTGTCTCGCTAGGACACCTCCACACTTAGCTAGGAGGAGCAGGTAGGGTTAGGTGGTGTCTCGCTCAGGGACACCTCCACACTTAGCTAGGAGGAGCAGGTAGGGTTAGGTGGTGTCTCGCTCAGGGACACCTCCACACTTAGCTAGGAGGAGCAGGTAGGGTTAGGTGGTGTCTCGCTCAGGGACACCTCCACACTTAGCTAGGAGGAGCAAGGGTAGCGGTTAAGGTGGTGTCTTGCTCAGGGACACCTCCACACTTAGCTAGGAGGAGCAGGTAGGGTTAGGTGGTGTCTCGCTCAGGGACACCTCCACACTTAGCTAGGAGGAGCAGGTAGGGTTAGGTGGTGTCTTGCTCAGGGACACCTCCACAATTAGCTAAGGAAGGAGCAGGACACTCCAAACTTAGCTAGGAGGAGCAGGTAGGGTTAGGTGGTGTTCAGTCCCTCTCCAACCCACCCCAACAAAACACCCCAGGTAACGCTGGGATGGCACCGAGCGATAAGTCAGAGGATGATGTAATCTCACGTTGCTTGTAAATGTGCGAAAACGATGCTTCGTCAACGCACAGAACACGACACACACACACCACACACACGTACGTGCACACACACACATACTCATGCACGCATGCAGGCATACGCACACACACCAGGGAACATGCACTTAATGGGCCCCAACCCCCACCCACCTTCCCACGCATGCATGCACAAACACACACAAACACACACACACACACAGACACACACACGTCGCCACACATACACACACACACACATGCGAGGCGCAGTGCACATACAATCCATCACTCAGTCATCCGCCTGTCCCGTTGCCGTGGAAGCAGTGGGTCTGGTGAAATCTAGAGCAGTGGATAAAGAGGCGGGGGGGGAAAGGGGGGGGGAGGGGTGGGCGGGGGGGGGGGGGGGGGGGGGGCGGGGCTGATCCGGCGGGATTTGACCGAGAGGAAGTCAACTGCGCTTGTTGTCATCATCAAAAATAGCTGGCGTATCAGCAGAGCATCTATATGCATCGACACACACACACACACGCGCGCGCGCATTCCCGACGCTCCGTGCGCGCCACACCACACACACACACACACTCACACACACAAACAAACACAACACACACACGCACACACGCGCAACACACACACACACACACCCACGAGCACTCTGTGGGAATCTTCTCACATCCAGTGCGGTCCCAACACGACAGTTGGCGGTGGGCACTTTTGCAGCCAAAACCATTTTTTCTTGTCTTTTATTTATTTTTTTGTTCTGGTTCTGTCCCCCAGCCAACCAGCGAGAGTAGATACGGAAAGCAAAGAAAGTAACATCAATAGGTATAGTATATTATATATATATATAAATAAATACACGTTTTTTCTCATCCCTTTCTCTATGTGGCTCACGTTTCTTCTCCATCTTTATGATTATTTTTGCGTGTCCGACGCAAATCCTTTAAACTATAGATCTTCAACCGTTGCTCAGCTTAGCTTGTGAGCTCAGCACGCTATCAGTTTCTCTTGGTAATTCTCTTTGACGTGGAAAAATCTGCATTTAAACGGGGAGCTTTATTATGTACAGAGAGAGGGATTGAGTTCTCTCAGTGTCTATGTTGTATTATATATACGGCCAAATGGCATCCAGCTTCCCCCGTCCAACATCGTCACTGGAATGCTGTCATCACATCATTGTGATTGTACGACGGCCATTTGAAGGCCACATCTTCGTGAATTAAGTCATAATCTTATGAGAATAAAGTTTAAATATTTAAAGAAAAGTCGTAAAATGTCAAGAATAGTGTCGGAATATTTCAAGAAAAAGGACAATTAATGAATTATTAAAAAATAAAGAATAATAAATGATCAGCACCAAAGACATGACATCGCCAGCGAGAAGTGGTTCATGTCAAGAATAAAGAGATCATTTTGCAAGAATAATATCAGAATTTTGAGAACAAGGTCGTATTATTACGAGAAATATTTAAATAAAAGTCGGAAAATGTTTCAAGATTAAAGTCTGAATACTTTGAGAAAAGGGAAGAATAATTAATTCATTCATTAAAAATAAAGAACAATAAATCATCAGCACAAAAGACAGCCACAGAGCTGAACTGGTTCACTTCTGAGTCCCGACACACAAACAAACACACACGCACACACACACACACACACACAGCACACACACACACCACACACGCACACACACACACACACACACACACACACACACACGCACACACGCACACACACACACACACACACACACACACACACACACACACACAGAAACCAGGTCAACATCAATGGGGTAAATTTAGAGTCATACCATGGAGCTACACTAGAAGATAGTAAAGTTGTATTAAGAAGGGAACGGAATCAAAGTCGTCGGAAGAAGAATGCATTAATCATCCCAAGAACGCTGTACAGTCGGAAAATACGTCGTAGCCTCATAATCGTTTACCCAGTTACGGTTAATAACTGGTTCACGAGGATGGATGACGGGTGTTGTGCCGTGAAAAAAGACTTTACTCTTGAAATTGTATGACTATTCTCATAATTACGACATTATTCTGGTTATATTATGACTTTATTCTCAAATTACTTTTATTCTTGAAGTCGTAGCATTCAGCATTCAGCATTCAACCAACAGGCATGTGGCCGTTCAGACTGTCGGATGATTCAGGGACGCCTCGCACATCGCTGAGATAAAGGAATCGCTCACGCGTTCTAATCGGAGACGGACATGAGTCGTGCTCGTTGGCCGACGCTCAACACAAAAGGACCAAAACCACGACCAAGCACCCAGACAGGTCGTAGGGCGTACCGCAGGTTGGCCTCCGCATGTCAACTCCTCAAAGGCTCAACTCCCAATTCCTTCCAACCAGACGACCAGTTGCTCTGTAATCTGTCCGAGGCCGCATTTCCGTCATTGCCAGTAAATCATGTGCAGTGGTTTGTAAAGCGACACGTAATTGTTGTCCATTTGCACCGACGTTGAAAGGATTCAGTGGTTTCTCCGACTACAACCCAATTTCATCCCACACTATAAATGGATAAATTTCCACATGCAACTTTGCCCCCATTTCAAACATCCACGTCTCAGAGCGAAAATAACTTAAGTTGACTTTTATGGTTCCGAAGAAAAAAACATAGAACTTCCTTTTCCGTAGAAGACGCATTCGTTTCATTCATTCTCACCTCTCCCTCCCGCTCCCCACCTCCCCTGCAGGTGGACTCCAGCAGCGTGCTGAAGAAGAGGATGAACTCGGCGCTGCCGTTCGAGCGGCCGGCCAAGACGTTCCCCAACCCGCCGGTCAACGCCCAGGCCTTCCTGCAGCAGGGCTCCGCCGTGCCGGCCAACAGCGTGCTGACGGGCACCAGCATCATCGACAAGTACTCGCGCATCCTCTTCCCGCTGTCCTTCGGCGCCTTCAACCTGGTCTACTGGATCGTCTATCTCACCAAGGACACCATGGAGATGTCCAGGTGAGGGGTGAGGGTGGGTGGTGAGGGGGTGAGGGTGGTGATGGGGTGAGGGTGGTGGCCGTGTGTTTGCTAAATGGTAACTGGATTGCATTCATATCGCGCTGTTATCCAACGCGCTTGACAATAATTGACTCACATTCACCCGTTCGTACGCCGACAGCGGTGTCAACCACGCAAGGCAACAGCCGGCTCGTTGGGAGCAGTTAGGGTGAGGGGATCGAACCAGCAACCATTCCAGTTGCCAGACAACCGCTCTTACCTCCTGAGCCACTGCTGCCCTAGAAGTTGTGTGTCAATATTATCATTATTTGAATTCACACCGTCCTCTCAAGACAGACCAGGTTACCAGGGTACCGGCCTATACACTTCAATTATGCCAAATTGTTTTCGCCGTCTGAATATCTATTATCTTGCCTTTTCTATTTTTATATTTTGACTGCACATTTGTAAATCTGTGAGTTTATTTTTATTATTCTGTGTATTTCTCTATTCTACTGTATTGCTATGCAACCTGGCACAAGAATTTCCTTCGGGATTAATGAAGTTCTATCTTATCTTATAACTGCACGTTAGGAAGCCACATAGAAACTAAATAGTCCACTCAATCCCAACCAAGGTTGCTCAGGAGCAGATAGGTATGAAGGTACGCCTTCATGTACGCAGTTTGTTTTGATCGGGAATCGAATCGTCGTTGGCTTAAGACGACGAACAGATTAGCCCCGACGGTACGGCATCCTGCCCCACATTAAGGACAACTCTAGTGGACAGAGTAAGAATCCCAGTCGGGGTATATTTTGGTGTTTCTGTGGGTAAACAACGTATGCCGCCGATGTTCGAGGTTCAAATGGCACCGAGGAATTTCTCATTCCGTTGGCCGTCACTCAGGGGTTTGTTTGTTCGTTTTGTCGTTTTGCGGGTG
>PIJE02003319.1:35434-40434 GCA_002895965.2 Coryphaenoides rupestris | reverse complement strand
CACACACCTACTCCTACCCACCACACACACACACACACACACACACACACACACACAGACACACACAGACCACAGATAACGTAGTTTGAAAACAATGTTCTATCCCTGTGTTATTGTGCGCTATAAGTACGTTTCTCGCCGATGCCTACATCACAGCTTTTAGAAAATAAACCCTCCATGAAATGACCTGGCTGAGTGGAGGCAGGGAGGGGAGGGTTGGGGGGGGGGGGGGGGGGGCGGGGGGTCCGAGGTCTGAGGCCAGCGAAAAAGATGAACCGAGATTGGGTTTGATTGCAGGTAAAGTGGGAGAAGCCGGTGGGGGCCCCCTTCGATGCTGCTGGCCTTCCATTGTGTTGCTCCACCCCTCCATCCCCCACCTCCACGCCTCGCAGGGCCCGTCATGGCCGCCGTACAGTGCAGTAATGGAGGCATTACCCGGGTGGCAGACAACACGGCAATAACAGCCGCGTCCAGATTACAGTCATTTACCTCCGGAATAATCGGCGACTTCATCCAATACAACAACAACAACAACAACCAACATCACCGTGAGGGCTAGTGCCGCGGAGTCTGTCAGAGAAAACAATATAAAAACAATATAGTTCTTATTAGACTAGTCTGGCTCTGGCTCCCCCTCTCTCTCTCTCTCCCTCTCTCTCTCTGTCTCTCTCTCTCTCTGTCTCTCTCTCCCTCTCTCACCCTCTCTCTCTCTCCCTCTCTCTCTCTCTCTCTCTCTCTCTCTCTCAGTCTGTCTCTGCCTCGCTCTCTCATCGCGTGGTGTCTGTAGGTGCGGCCCTTAAGTGGGGCAGAGCGCTTGCATCACAGACACATAAAGCGCCAGGGCTCCTGTTCCTGCTGATCCAAATCTCCATTTATTTTTTATCTGTGCACCATCGACACAAACAGTAAAAAAACCAAAAAACAAAGGTGAACGCCCTCCACGTGGCCTCTGGCCGGGCTCTGGACCACTAATGTGTGTGCGTGTGTGTGTGTGTGTGTGTGTGGGTGTGTTTTGGGCTACGGTGCGTGTATGTGTAATTGTGTGCCTCTATGATTATGTGTGTGTGTATGTGTGTTGTTGTGTGTGTGTGTGTTTGCACATGTGTGTACGTGTGTGTGTGTGTGTGTTTCAGTGTGTTAAGGGGTGTTTAGGCTTGTGTGTGTGTGTGTCTGTGTGTGAGTGTGTGTGTGTGTGTGTGTGTGTGGGTGGGTGTGTTTAGGTGTGTGTGTGTGTGTGTGTGTGTGCGTGTTCGTTGCCTGCGTGTGTGTGTGTGTATGTGTGTGTGTGTGTGTGTGTGTGTTTAGGTGTGTGTGTGTGGTGTGTGTGTGTGTGTGTTTAGGTGCCTGCCTGTGTGTGTGTGTGTGTGTGTGTGTGTGTGTGTGTGTGTGTGTGCTGGGGGTGTGGGTATTTGGGACCCGTTCCCTGTCTCTCTAATAAGCCAGCGGCTCTGTGCCACCGCTGTCCTGCACGGGAGGTGATAAGAAGACCGCTGGTGTGGGCTCCCATTGAAACAGCCCCCAGCACACACACACACACACACACACACACACACACACACACACACACACACACACACACACACACACACACACACACACACACCACACACACACATATGCATACATACAATCACTCATATGCACACACACACACACACGCACATCGGTGGAAGGAGGTGGATGGCGAGATATATATATAGAGAGAGAGGGATAGAGAGAGAGAGAGAGAGGGGGGGTGGGTAGAGACAGCAAGAAGGAGAGAGAGGGAGGGAAAGAGAGAGAGAGAGAGATAGAGGGAATGAGCAAGAGACTGCAAGAGGGAGAGCAATAGCGAGAGAGAGAGAGAGAGAGATTAAGAGGGAGCGAGAGAGAGGGGGATAGAGAGAATGAGAGAGAGGATAAGAGAGAGAGGAGAGGAGTGGAGAGGAGAGGAGGAAAATAACAAGTATTCAAGTCCAGAGAGACGGCATTAAAAAGGCACAGCGGTTGCTTGGCGTGTTGTTCCAACGGGGCTGAGGCTACTGAACTGAACAATCTCAACTTTTTCTTTTTCTTTTTCTCTTTCTCTTTTTTTCTCTTTCTTTTTTTTTTTTTTTAAATCTGCAGGCAGCTTTTTACACCAAAAAAATGACCACAGCCAGCATGGTCTCCACCTCCTCTAGACCCTCGTTCACCGCTCGCTCCTACGACGGCTTCAGCAACGACGACGATTACCTCCGCGCCCGAGACGGAGACGTATTACATTTGCGAGGTCTTAGGGAGAGATACTGTACAGGATTGTCATTTGCATACCAAACCCAAATTTGTCCGAGGCCACGCGGGACTTCGTTCTTATCTATCCCTTTCTTTCTCCCGGGTCAATATTAACATCAATGCAAATAGAGCAGATGCAAAAACGCCAATAAATTAACTGCTTAACGGTGCCCACATCTGGCGCTATGAAGGGAATCTCCCCCCCACCTTCAGCACCCGTACTCTGAGTAATGGTGCTGAGTGTTGATCCACCGCAGATGTGCTAAGCAACACGGTTGTTTTGGTGCGTGTGTGTGTGTGTGGTGTGCGTGTGTGTGTGTGTGTGTGTTTGGGAGGCAACTAATGAATTACTGTAAAATACAAAATAAAATGAAAATGGTTAAGGTGTGTTGCTTCACGTGTGTGTGTGTGTGTGTGTGTGTGTGGCTTCTCCGGGTTCGGCTTCCGGCAAGTGGCTTCATTCAACATTTAGTCATTAGCGGGGAAAACTCATTTACTTTACATAAACTTATTTTCACACTGCAAGTGCAATATTTATTTTATTTTGTACTTTTATTCAGTCTGTGTGTGTGTGTGTGTGTGTAATGAAATGGGCAAAAATCCTCTTTTGGAAAAATACGACATTGCGAGCTGAAGGACTATTATTGAGTCAATTAGCATAACAACCAAGCACGGTGAATTCAGACAGCAGATACCTCTTCCTCTCTTTATTTCACTCAATGACGCCTACAGGTACAGATGTAGTCTGCGGACATCCGCGGATCGAAGCCAGAACCGGGTTCAATCGGCCGGGCAGTCAAAGACCCCCATAGCAAGCTAAGACACAATCCCCCCCCCATCCCTATTTCAAACTAATGTTTATGGTGGCAACAGAGACGTGAACCGTGAGTGTGGGTCTACATACGATGCATACATGTCATGTCCTCCAACACTTGTCTGCCCCTTCGATGGTGAAGTGGTTTGTTTATATTCCCGTTCCTCTTCCTCTTCCTCTTCCTCTTCCTTCTTCCGTGGTGAAACGGCCGATATCCCAGCGTCTCACGCTCCGGCCCTTCCTCCATCCCGTCACGGCTCCCGGATTCCGATTCCGTGACCCCCCTCCAAGCCCTCTCAATTGTCCTGTTTTATGAACAAGGGGACGGTGGATTGACAGGCAAGCGCTGCATTTAGATTGCATGTTTTATTTCCTGTTGATGTTGTTGTTTGTGTTTGTGTTTGTATTTTCCACAACTGGTCATGTAATACATAGAAGGCGGAGGCGGGGATTTCTCAGAGCGGACACCTTTCGTGTTTCGTGCGTTAAAACAAATCATCACGTCGTGTCAAAGTCAAGTCCTACGACAGCTCAACACAAAGATGGACATTCCTGAAGGGTTTAGTCTATATATTGTCATGTTGTCGTTGTGTTATTTCCACGTTGTGCCGGGTTAGGGGTAAGGACTCATTCGCAGCGTTAGCGAAAAAAAAAAGGTTAATTAAATAATCACCAGATCCAGTCAGCAGACGAAAAAACAAAAAGTAAACCAGGCGGTGATCAACACTAACAGTTCCCCAAAATATCTGTGGTACAAAATGTGACGACAATCTCGCACTGAACACCGAGAACAGAGTTTAAAGACGCCAGGTGATTAACTGAAGACGCATGATGATAGGTCGAAAACAAACAAACGAGGAAGTAATCTGCTGCCAATAGGCAACAGGTGAGGGGGCGGAGCCAACAGTGCATGGGATCCAGCGACGCTAACGGAAGACGCGTGGCCTGACAAAAAAAAACGAAAGGAAACAAATCAAAACATATCCACATGTGTAAGCGCACAACAGAACCATGACACCACTCAGGTGGAATTCCCGACACATTGGAAGCGTTGAAGCACGGAAACCGACGGCGTTCCGTAATCCAAGGCTTTAAAAACCAGGCTGCACAGTAAAAGTGCTCCATTTCTGTAGCTCAAGTCGCGCGTATCCCCATAAAGAGTGTGGTCGGAGAAAATGAGAATCCGTTTCCACCTGCCCCCAAACCACAGCGCTCCACACACACACACACACACACACCACACACACACACACCCACAGACAGACACACACACACGTGCGTTACTGTGGTGTACATGATACACATTTATCAGCGTGCTCCTGGCGAGTGTGTCTCTGCAATACACTTTCTACAGGCCCATACTAACCCCCACCCCCCCCCCCACTCCCAAAACCCTCACTAATACCGGCACCACTGAGAATGGAGACGGTGGTTTTTCGAGGAGATCGAGGGAAAAAAAGTAATAGCCACAGACAAACGGTGTGTTGAGGAAGAGGAGAGCTGCCCAGAGGAAGGGTTTACGGGAGGGGGAACAGGGAGAGGTGGGGATAAATAAAATAGAATAGAATAGAACTTCCCGAAGGAAATTTTTGTGCCAGGTTGCATAGCAATACAGTACAATACAACGATATGGAAAACAACAGAATAATACAAATACAGAATAATAAAAAGGAGGTGGGGGGGGGGGGGGGGGGGGAGGAGCACGGAGAGCAACGATTTCGGAGGATTTTAGTAACTCGACCCGACTGTCGATAGGCGAGCACGGGGGGAGACGCCCGGTAGCGCAATGAACACAGCTGTCTTCACATCGACGGCCCCCCGGAGAGGAAGAACAACTTAGGCTTGAAGGTAGATGGGAGGAAAGGGGGGGGTGAGGAAGTTCGACTTAGATGTATTTATTTTTGTTCTACTGGGCGAGAACCAGTATGTGGTG
>PIJE02003319.1:25434-27934 GCA_002895965.2 Coryphaenoides rupestris | reverse complement strand
ACCTCTATCATATTTGCCTGTCATTAGCTTTGATCTGTGCAGCTTATGGAACTCCACCACTGGTGAGGAAAGGGGTGTGATGCTTTGATGGTGAGGCCGCTCTGCAACATAAATCCATCTTTACCCCCCCACCCCCCCCCCCCGACGCCCACCCCACACACACACACACACACACACACACAACACACACACACACACACACACACACACACCATGCACACACACACACACACACACACACAACCTCCCCTTTTACGTTAAGGTAAAGTCTGATGCATCGCAACTATCCAAGGAGCAGATTGAGTCTAAAGTACACGATTCTCCTCTCTCACTCCCTCCCTCCTCTCGCTTTAAATCACAAACACACACAAACGTGTACATATAAATACATTATATGCATATATAATGCTGTGTGTGTGTGTGTGTGTGTGTGTGTGTGTGTCTGTTTTTTTCCCAAGCACACCTAAATAACATTGCCTATTCGAACGCTTTGAAGTTGTCTCTCGCCATCTCTCTCTCTCTCCCCCCCTCACCCCCTTACCCCTTCATACCCTGATCTGAAGCATATTATCATTTCCCCTGTTTCCACACACACACACACACACACCACACAGCCACACACACACACACACACACACGCCCTCTCTCTCTCTCTCTCTCTCCCTCCATCTCTCTCTCTCTCCCGGGTGCTGAGTATTTCATAGTGGTGCGATGCTGCTGGTTGGTGGATTTAGGCCTCCTGTGGGGATGTGTGTGTTGCCAGTTGTTCTGGCCCCCTCATAATGGGGATGATAAAACCCTAGGCATCTCCTCATCTCTCTCTCTCTCTCTCTCTCCCCCCCCCCCACCCCTCCGTCTCTCTCTCTCTCTCGCTCTCTCTCTGCAATATTCAGAGTTCAATATCTACTATTTATATATTTGGCGGTGGCCATTCCCTATTACGTTGCTTTGCCTACCGCCGTTACCGTGGTAGCCCCACAAGAATAATAATGTCTTTGAGTTACGGGTGGATATTTGCATCGTGATGTACGCGTTGTCAACACAGAGACAACAACAGCGGTTGGCTACCGTTGAAAACTCTACGGCGTGGAGGCGGCGGCGTGGTGTTTAACCGACACGTGAAGGTCTCCGATGCTAACAAACAAAAACAGTAAAGAAGAACGTTTGGGACTGCAGAAGCCTTTGAATTCTTTCCCCATATACGCTCCTACGAGGTAAGCTATCGGTAAAACGTATTTATCCGAGAAATACGTCGTTTGTCTTTCATGCTTAAATAGCCCCGATGCATTAGCGTAAGAGTGTGTGATTCCGCACCGGGCTGCTAAATGTGCGCGTGTTTATCTATCGGCATTATTCATTCGGCGTGTTAGCGTGTGTGTTAGCGTCCTCGTTTGTGCACTATTGTTCCTCATGAACATTGTGGCCCCGTACGATTATTTCGGGCGCGTTTTTTGCTCCGCGTTACATCACACGATGAAGCCTAACAAGATTCCAGCATCAGCGACTCTCTCTCCCCGAACTAAAGAAGAGGAGAAAACACCCTTGGGTGCTAATTGTTTTGCTCCTCCGCGTGCCAAAGCAAAGTCAACAAGACAACAAGCGGACCACCCCTCCCCCCGAAGAGAACAAAAAAAAACACAAAACCAAACACAAATCAATGGCTTTTAATTTGATTAATATTTTTTAGCCACAAAGTCAGAGGAGCCGAAGTCGAACGTTAAAATGAATAACTCGGAGAAAGAAGGGAAAAAACGACCGTGTAATGCAAATGTAGGAAAGTTTGACGGGGGTCTTCCATTTGAAGTTGAACCTTTTGTTGTCTGCGTTCACGGCGCTCTCTGTTTTTCCGGCCCAGCGAGAGACCTTTTACACATTTCAATGGGGAATTTGGCTTTGAATAATTCAACAAACTAATCCGCCATTGCCTGGGGCTTTTGGTCTGCGCTGGGGCCTGCTGCTGTTCTGAGCTCTCCGCCACACACTGATTGAAGACAACGCGGTAGAAAAAGAGAGAGAAAGAGTGAGACGGAGAGACGAAGAGAGGACTGAAGGAGAGCGAGACAGAGACGAAGAGAGACTGAACGAGAGTGGAGACAGAGACAGAGACACGGGGGGTTTGCTGTTGGACAGGTGAAGCCACAATGAGGACAGGTAGTACTATGTAATTAACCATTACCATGACAACATAATACACTATATCACTCTGGACGTCATCACAGCCAAAAAACAGTTCTGGTGGTCCTGGTGGTACTGACTGATGGACGGTGGGTCCAGCTCCTTTGTTGCTGCAGCTGTGTGTGAGCCCAAAAACCATTGAATCACATTGAAGTACATTTGTCCCACAGTGTGTTCCAGTGTGTCAGAGTGTGTGTGTGTTCCAGTGTGTGTGTGTGTTCCAGTGTGTCAGAGTGCGTGTGTTCCAGTGTGTTTGTGTGTTCCAGTGTGTGTGTGTGCATTTGTTATGGTGTGTATATTTTGTTTGTTACGGTGTGTGTGTGTG
>PIJE02003319.1:0-23117 GCA_002895965.2 Coryphaenoides rupestris | reverse complement strand
GCTCCCTTTGTTGCTGCAGCTGTGTGTGAGCCCAAAGACCATTGAATCACATTTGAAGTACATTTGTCCCACAGTGTGTTCTAGTGTGTGAGAGTGTGTGTGTGTTCGTGTGTGTGTGTGTGTTCCAGTGTGTTGTGTGTTGTGTGTCTGTGTGTGTGTGTGTGTGTGTGTGTGCATTTGTTTGGTGTGTTGTGTTGGTGTGTGTGTGTGTGTCGCTCCCTTTGTTGCTGCAGCTGTGTGTGAGCCCAAAGACCATTGAATCACATTTGAAGTACATTTGTCCCACAGTGTGTTCTAGTGTGTCAGAGTGTGTGTGTGTTCCAGTATGTGTGTGTGTTCCAGTGTGTGTGTGTGTTTCAGTGTGTTTGTGTGTTCCAGTGTGTGTGTGTGTGTGTGTGTGCATTTGTTATGTGTGTTTTTGTTTGTGTAGGTGTGTGTGTGTGTTTTCCAGTATGTGTTTGTGTGTGTGTGTGTGTGTGTGTGTGTGTGTGTGTATGTGTGTGTGTTTTGTTTGTTACGGTGTGTTTGTGTGCATTACGGTATGCGTGTGCTCCAGTGTGTTCCAGTGTGTATGTCTGTGTGTTTGTTTGTTACTGTATGTGTGTGTGTGTGTGTGTGTGTGTGTTTGTTACGGTGTGTGTGTGTGTGTGTGCGCGTGTGCGTGTGTTTTTTGCAGTGTGTGTGTGTGTGCGACTCCCAGTGTGTGTGTATGCAAGAGCACAGTTTGACCCCCTTACTGTCAATGCACATACTTATCTCTGCCAGATGTGGGGGTGGTGGCTGATGATAGTGTGTGTGTGAGTGTGTGTGTGTGTGCGTGTGCGCGCACTTGTAGATATCCTGGAGTGTGTGCGTGTGTTTGTGTGTGTGTGTGGGTGTGTAACAGTGTGGGGTCGGGCTCCAGGCGTGGCTGGCGTGTCTCCCCTCCGTGTCTCTGTGCTGCAGAGTGTATCAGTGTGTGAGGGGCTGTGACCCGGGACAGCGGGGGGCGGAGCCAAGGAGGAGGAGGAGGAGGAAGTACAACACTCATCCATACAAATATAAAACAATACACCACACACACACACACACACATGCATACAGAAACTGCTCCAAACCAAGGGACACCATACGAACAACGTACAGTACATATTGTACATACAAATCAATATACAGTAATGCAATATACTGTACATACAAGACACAAGAGATGTAAAGAAATGCAAACATAAACCCTGAACAAAAGTGAGCAAAATTATGTATATCTTGTGTTCATATGTTGTGCAGTGAGGAAGTTAACAAGATTTGGGAGCGAGACAAACCAAAATTACAGCTCTCCGAGACATACAGTACGTGTGTGAGTGTGAATATGAGAACGGTCAAATAATACAACTAATATATATTAAAGCATTTGTTGTATGAGGCCAGAGCGTCTGTATGTTCCTCCTTCCTATAGAGGTGACGCACAGAGCAACAGGTTTGTAATGCGCCTCCCACGACGCCCACCCATCCCCCCCCCCCCCACCCCCCCCCCCCCCCCCCCCCCCCCCCCCCCCCCCCCCCCCCCCCCCCCCACCCCCCCCCCCCCCCCCCCCCGCCCCCCCCCCCCCCCCTGCATGAAGAGGATACCCAGACAATACCTTCTGCCTGTCGGCTGCGCAGCGAGATCGCCGGGGGATGAAGGAGACCTCGGCGTTCTGAAGTCAAACTTGAGACTCAATTGTGTGACCGAACTCACGCGTCGAGGTGTTGAGCGGGCGACGTTCCTGCTGGAGAGACCCAAGGTAGGCCCAAGGTCTGACCTGGGAATGAGGTCAGCTCACAATCGATGTCCAGACGGCATCGACGACACTTCCCCACGTCCACCTCCCCTGGTGACTTCTAGCGTCAGCGAGGGACTGTTCCGTGGCTGTCGTTTAGTTTCACTGTTTAGTTTAGCATTTTATTCACGTTTTTTTCTACGCACATTCCATATTTTCCGTGACAGGTAGTGGCTCCTTTAAGAGTACAGCGAGTTGGAAACAGGAAGTCACCTTTGACCTCCCGTGTGACAAACATTAAAATAAGACGAAGTTATGTGTCACTTGTCTGTTCAATTGAATAAACCTGTGGATAAACGGATTAACGTCTTCAGAGTCTTGATGAGAAGGTATTTAACTCACTGCCTGGTTTAACCAATATTTACAGTGAAAAGCAGCAGGATTGAGAAATATATAAAAAAATATATATCTAAATGGCAATATAAACATATACAAAAATATGAAATAAATATAGAATTAAGTGGATACATGCTACATATGTATGTATGATCCTGCTTGATATTGTCTTGATTTAGTGTTACTTTCTGATTTAGCGACTAGAAATGTAAGCTCGGCGCTCTCGACGTCGCCATTTTTTACGAGCGTAACTTCCGGTCCACATATCTTCCGGAGTGTACTGTGGTGTTTACCCCCCCCCCCCCCCCTTGAGACGTATTTCTGTCAAATACATACGTTTTTGATGCACGTGCACATTGCGCTACTAAAACTAGGTAACTGTAATTCTAAGCCACGTTATTATTATGAAAATAGTCTTAGCATCGATTAGCTTCTTGCTCTCTCTCTCCCGACACGCGGTAATGAATTGGGGCTGCCAACCTGCCAGTTGCGTTTTAATCGGACGTCTTAACTATAAAACTGCAGTGTGGGCCGTCCCGCTAAATCTCCCGGCTTGTTCCACACGAACAAGAACTCGACGGCGCTACACTATACTCCCCTCATCAGCAAATTAAAAAGTGAAACCTCTCTCTCTCTCTCTCTCTCTCTCTCTCTCTCTCTCTCCTCCATATTTCACCAGAGGTGGTTTTTTCTCTCTCTCCGCTTCTCCTTCCGAACAACACTGTGAGAGGCTCTTTAAGATATCTGAGATGTTTCTTATTTCAATAATTAAACAGCGCGTGGCGCAGCAGAGAGTTCTCGTTCTAACTCATAATGTGTGTGTGAGCCCTATGGCCTTTATCTTTGATCTGCCACGCGGCTCACTGTGCCGTTTGCATAATGCCGGGTGAGACGAGAAACACTTGAACCGCGCCGCTCTCTCTCTCTCTCTCTCTCTCTCTCTCTCTCTCTCTCTGTGTCTCTCTCTCTCTCTCTCTCTCTCTCTCTCTCTCTCTCTCTCTCTCCCTCTCTCTCTCTCCCGCTCTCTCTCTCTCTCTCTCTCTCTCTCTCTCTCTCTCTCCCTGTCTCTCTCTCTCTCTCTCTCTCTCCTCTCTCTCTCTCTCTCTCCTCTCTCTCCTCTCTCTCTCCTCTCTCTCTCTCTCTCTCTCTCTCTCTCTCTCCTCTCTCTATCTCATATTCACACTCACACACGTACTGTATGTCTCGCACACAATAACCTCATACAGACGCTATGCCCAATGATCCCCTCTGTATGTATCTTGTGCTGGTGCACCTCTACTTGCTTCCCTACCGTTTTGGAGTTGGGGGGTTATTGCATTCGAGAGTAGTTCACAATTCATTTTCACAATAGGCGCTTGTGTGTTTCTAAGCGGTTAAACAGTAAAAGGTGATGGGTCTTCACAACTTTCATGGAAACGTTTATCCGACCTTACCAATGCTTGTGTGGGCATGAGTACATCATAAGACAGTGGGGCAACATCGGTTTAGGCATCAAACACCAAGCGTTTAGTCGCGAGAGGCATGGATGTCCAAACTGCACTTATCTCGCGCTCAAACGCATTTTGCAGCCACGCACACAATAACCTCATAAGACGCTATTGCCCAATGATCCCTCTGTATGTATCTTGTGCTGGTGCACCTCTACTTGCTTCCCTACCGTTTTGGAGTTGGGGGGTTATTGCATTCGAGAGTAGTTCACAATTCATTTTCACAATAGGCGCTTGTGTGTTTCTAAGCGGTTAAACAGTAAAAGGTGATGGGTCTTCACAACTTTCATGGAAACGTTTATCCGACCTTACCAATGCTTGTGTGGGCATGAGTACATCATAAGACAGTGGGGCAACATCGGTTTAGGCATCAAACACCAAGCGTTTAGTCGCGAGAGGCATGGATGTCCAAACTGCACTTATCTCGCGCTCAAACGCATTTTGCAGCCACGCACACAATAACCTCATAAGACGCTATTGCCCAATGATCCCTCTGTATGTATCTTGTGCTGGTGCACCTCTACTTGCTTCCCTACCGTTTTGGAGTTGGGGGGTTATTGCATTCGAGAGTAGTTCACAATTCATTTTCACAATAGGCGCTTGTGTGTTTCTAAGCGGTTAAACAGTAAAAGGTGATGGGTCTTCACAACTTTCATGGAAACGTTTATCCGACCTTACCAATGCTTGTGTGGGCATGAGTACATCATAAGACAGTGGGGCAACATCGGTTTAGGCATCAAACACCAAGCGTTTAGTCGCGAGAGGCATGGATGTCCAAACTGCACTTATCTCGCGCTCAAACGCATTTTGCAGCCACGCACACAATAACCTCATAAGACGCTATTGCCCAATGATCCCTCTGTATGTATCTTGTGCTGGTGCACCTCTACTTGCTTCCCTACCGTTTTGGAGTTGGGGGGTTATTGCATTCGAGAGTAGTTCACAATTCATTTTCACAATAGGCGCTTGTGTGTTTCTAAGCGGTTAAACAGTAAAAGGTGATGGGTCTTCACAACTTTCATGGAAACGTTTATCCGACCTTACCAATGCTTGTGTGGGCATGAGTACATCATAAGACAGTGGGGCAACATCGGTTTAGGCATCAAACACCAAGCGTTTAGTCGCGAGAGGCATGGATGTCCAAACTGCACTTATCTCGCGCTCAAACGCATTTTGCAGCCACGCACACAATAACCTCATAAGACGCTATTGCCCAATGATCCCTCTGTATGTATCTTGTGCTGGTGCACCTCTACTTGCTTCCCTACCGTTTTGGAGTTGGGGGGTTATTGCATTCGAGAGTAGTTCACAATTCATTTTCACAATAGGCGCTTGTGTGTTTCTAAGCGGTTAAACAGTAAAAGGTGATGGGTCTTCACAACTTTCATGGAAACGTTTATCCGACCTTACCAATGCTTGTGTGGGCATGAGTACATCATAAGACAGTGGGGCAACATCGGTTTAGGCATCAAACACCAAGCGTTTAGTCGCGAGAGGCATGGATGTCCAAACTGCACTTATCTCGCGCTCAAACGCATTTTGCAGCCACGCACACAATAACCTCATAAGACGCTATTGCCCAATGATCCCTCTGTATGTATCTTGTGCTGGTGCACCTCTACTTGCTTCCCTACCGTTTTGGAGTTGGGGGGTTATTGCATTCGAGAGTAGTTCACAATTCATTTTCACAATAGGCGCTTGTGTGTTTCTAAGCGGTTAAACAGTAAAAGGTGATGGGTCTTCACAACTTTCATGGAAACGTTTATCCGACCTTACCAATGCTTGTGTGGGCATGAGTACATCATAAGACAGTGGGGCAACATCGGTTTAGGCATCAAACACCAAGCGTTTAGTCGCGAGAGGCATGGATGTCCAAACTGCACTTATCTCGCGCTCAAACGCATTTTGCAGCCACGCACACAATAACCTCATAAGACGCTATTGCCCAATGATCCCTCTGTATGTATCTTGTGCTGGTGCACCTCTACTTGCTTCCCTACCGTTTTGGAGTTGGGGGGTTATTGCATTCGAGAGTAGTTCACAATTCATTTTCACAATAGGCGCTTGTGTGTTTCTAAGCGGTTAAACAGTAAAAGGTGATGGGTCTTCACAACTTTCATGGAAACGTTTATCCGACCTTACCAATGCTTGTGTGGGCATGAGTACATCATAAGACAGTGGGGCAACATCGGTTTAGGCATCAAACACCAAGCGTTTAGTCGCGAGAGGCATGGATGTCCAAACTGCACTTATCTCGCGCTCAAACGCATTTTGCAGCCACGCACACAATAACCTCATAAGACGCTATTGCCCAATGATCCCTCTGTATGTATCTTGTGCTGGTGCACCTCTACTTGCTTCCCTACCGTTTTGGAGTTGGGGGGTTATTGCATTCGAGAGTAGTTCACAATTCATTTTCACAATAGGCGCTTGTGTGTTTCTAAGCGGTTAAACAGTAAAAGGTGATGGGTCTTCACAACTTTCATGGAAACGTTTATCCGACCTTACCAATGCTTGTGTGGGCATGAGTACATCATAAGACAGTGGGGCAACATCGGTTTAGGCATCAAACACCAAGCGTTTAGTCGCGAGAGGCATGGATGTCCAAACTGCACTTATCTCGCGCTCAAACGCATTTTGCAGCCACGCACACAATAACCTCATAAGACGCTATTGCCCAATGATCCCTCTGTATGTATCTTGTGCTGGTGCACCTCTACTTGCTTCCCTACCGTTTTGGAGTTGGGGGGTTATTGCATTCGAGAGTAGTTCACAATTCATTTTCACAATAGGCGCTTGTGTGTTTCTAAGCGGTTTAAACAGTAAAAGGTGATGGGTCTTCACAACTTTCATGGAAACGTTTATCCGACCTTACCAATGCTTGTGTGGGCATGAGTACATCATAAGACAGTGGGGCAACATCGGTTTAGGCATCAAACACCAAGCGTTTAGTCGCGAGAGGCATGGATGTCCAAACTGCACTTATCTCGCGCTCAAACGCATTTTGCAGCCACGCACACAATAACCTCATAAGACGCTATTGCCCAATGATCCCTCTGTATGTATCTTGTGCTGGTGCACCTCTACTTGCTTCCCTACCGTTTTGGAGTTGGGGGGTTATTGCATTCGAGAGTAGTTCACAATTCATTTTCACAATAGGCGCTTGTGTGTTTCTAAGCGGTTAAACAGTAAAAGGTGATGGGTCTTCACAACTTTCATGGAAACGTTTATCCACTACCTGTAAAACAGAAAAAGTTCGCAATGTGCATAGAAAAAAACGTTGCAGATAAAAGCTAAACTAAACAGTGAAACTAAAACGAAGCCCACTGCGAACCAGGTCCAACATCGCTTGACAGCTAGAAGTCACAGGGGAGGAATGCTGGACGCGGGGAATGTGTCCGTCGGTGCCGTCGGGACAATCGGATTGTGAGCTGACCATCATTCCAATGGGGTCAGACCTTGGGACCTCCTTGTCTCTTCCAGCAGGAAACATCGCCCGCTCAAACACCCTCGACCGCGTGAGTTCGGTCCACAATTGCGTCTCAAGTTTGACTTCAGAACGCCGACGTCTCCTTCATCCCCCCGGCGATCTCGCTGCGCAGCGCCCGACAGGCAGGTTGTCCGTCGTTTTTTTGGCCGATGGCCCTGTCCTGGGCAGGCGCATATAGAACCTGTTGCTTTCATCGCGGTCACTCTATAGGAAAGGAGGAAAAACAGACGCTCTGGCCTCATACAACAAATGCTTTAATATATATACTATTAGTTGTATTATTTGACCGTTCCTTGGCAACATTATAACAAGCAGCAGAAATAGTGGCGTTGCGGGCGGACCACGTTTTCTCTACAGCAAGAGACTCACGATGCACAAACCTACGAGGAATTACGGTCCCATTAGCAACACATCCCACAACAATTGTCCCAGACACCGATAACCCAAAATACACAGAATATACTAGAATTTCTAATACCATTCTTACTCAATGAAATTCCAATTATAAGCAACGTGTGTGTGTGTGTGTGTGTGGTGTGTCGGGGGGAAAGAATGGAGTCTACACCAATACTCTACCCGACCTCTCAATAGACACGAGTTGACTGAAACTATCGCCACGGGTGAATACAACCGCTCGAATACAACCGCCTTAAGCGACCCGACGTGCCGACGAGCCGACGAGCCGACGAGCCGACGATGTTGTTTCTCCGCGGCGACCGAACGTGACGGTGACAGGTGACAAGCACCCCTGGGCTGGCGCCTCAGGCCTCCTGCTTCACCCTCCGTCCTCGTGGGGATGTAGCTTCCTTTTGGAACGTGCGGGTGGCCCCCAAAAATGTGACGCGCAGTATATGTTCTGTACTTTGTGCGAGATGGTGCGAGACAGCCGTGAACAACATTACACACACCGACGCTGTATTACGCATGTTCCGCTAAATCACAGCTATCTACGACGAATGACCCCAAAAGTACAAAAAAGAAAAATAATGTCAAACGTTCATCTCCATACAGATCATCATCATCTTATACATCCTCGAAGTTACGCCGTCACGACACACACATCGCCGCGTCGTGATCGGTATTCTGTCCGCCGCCCTCAAATCAATATCATATATTCATTAATGTATTCCAAAGTCGACGCACGTGAGAACACTTTTCCTATTTATGAATTTGAATCGTTCTCCGAAAAAAAGGAAGGTTCCGTGGCCGACGCTACACAAACCCCTTTGAATGTCGTCTGTGAATACATAGATTTATCTATCTCTCTCCATATGCGGGTATATACAGTATATATATATATATATATAATAATATCTATGCACATTGCATCTATCTTTCGGAATACTTAGTATACTAGTTAAAGCACTGTGCATAATATCGAGAGCACCCCTTGGGTTACATGATTGCTTTTACTTTAAGCAGGGTCATGCCGCGGGTCCCTGGCCTTTTGCAAATGCACCATGAATTTCATGCATTTACATCATGAAAGGATCCATTTGGACTTCTGTGACCAAATGCAGTGAGAGGATAGTGTGGGGGGGGGGGGGGGGGGTGGGGTGGGGAGGGGGTTGTGGGCGGGTAGGGGTTTACGACGTGTGGGGTAAGCCTGCTTCCCAGAGTCAAGATGCAGCCCTGACCCAGCCCTCCCCCTCTCTCTCTCTCTCTCTCTCTCTCTTCCTCTCTCTCATGCACTCTGTCTCTGTCTCTCTCTCCCGCTCGCTCTGTTTTCTCCATTGGATGCTCATAAATACACACACACACACACACACCGTCACACGGCCAGCGGCACCCACAGAGCCATAAATCCGCAAATGGACATTGGGCGGCAGGCATGACCAGTGGAGCACAGATGCAAATCCTCGCGAAGAGGAGGAACGTCTGGGAAGATGATATGGGGGTGGCTGCTCCAACCAATGCCGCCTCCCCCCCTCCCCTCCTCCTCCTCCTCCTCCTCCTCCTCCTCCTCCATGCAGGCCGTGCGGGAGGAGAAGAGGAAAGGTGGGAGGAGGAGGAGGAGGAGGAGGAGGATGAGGAGGAGGAGGAGAAGGGGAGGAGTAAGGGGGAAGAGTGATGGGGGGGGTCAGCGCAGCAGCAGCAGCAGCAGCAGCAGCAGCAGCAGCATCCGGGCCCTCGTCCGCCCCAGCACGGCCCTCCACCTGGACGCGGTGACCCCCGACAACCCAATCCCCCCCTCCCTCACCACCACTCCTCACCCCCTCCCCCGCCCGCCGACCCCTTACCGACAGGCTGTCCGGAACGGCGTTTATTTGCGCAAGGGGATAAATTATTTGGCCCCGCGTTGATATGGATTAATGTGGCCCTTAGCCCCCCCCCCCCCCCCCCCCCCCCCCCCCCCCCCCCCATACATACTATTCTATATTTATTTCATATTTTTGTATATTTTTATATTGCCATTTAGATATATATTTTTTTATATATTTCTCAATCCTGCTGCTTTTCACTGTAAATATTGGTTAAACCAGGCAGTGAGTTAAATACCTTCTCATCAAGACTCTGAAGACGTTAATCCGTTTATCCACAGGTTTATTCAATTGAACGGACACATAACTTCGTCTTATTTTAATGTTTGTCACACGGGAGGTCAAAGGTGACTTCCTGTTTCCAACTCGCTGTACTCTTAAAGGAGCCACTACCTGTCACGGAAAATATGGAATGTGCGTAGAAAAAAACGTGAATAAAATGCTAAACTAAACAGTGAAACTAAACGACAGCCACGGAACAGTCCCTCGCTGACGCTAGAAGTCACCAGGGGAGGTGGACGTGGGGAAGTGTCGTCGATGCCGTCTGGACATCGATTGTGAGCTGACCTCATTCCCAGGTCAGACCTTGGGCCTACCTTGGGTCTCTCCAGCAGGAACGTCGCCCGCTCAACACCTCGACGCGTGAGTTCGGTCACACAATTGAGTCTCAAGTTTGACTTCAGAACGCCGAGGTCTCCTTCATCCCCCGGCGATCTCGCTGCGCAGCCGACAGGCAGGTTGTCCGTTGTTTTTGGCCGATCCTCCGGCATCCTGGGCAGGCGGTACAGAATGCTGATGGGGGGGGGGGGGGGGGGGGGGGGGGGGGGGGGGGGGGGGGGGGGGGGGCGGGGGGGGGGGGGGGGGGGGGGGTGGAGGGGGGGGGGCGGGGGGGGCGTCCTGGGCAGGCGCATACAGAACCTGTTGCTGTCATGTGGTCACCTCTATAGGAAGGAGGAACATACAGACGCTCTGGCCTCATACAACAAATGCTTTAATATATATTAGTTGTATTATTTGACCGTTCCTTGGCAAACATTCATAACAAGCAGCAGAAATAGTGGCGGTTGCGGGCGGACACGTTTCTCTACAGCAAAAGACTCACGACGTACACGATGCACAAACCTACGAGGAATTACAGTCCATTAGCAACACATCCCCACAACAATTGTCAAGACACGATAACCCAAAATACACAGAATATATAGAAATATTCTAATAAACCATTCTTACTCAATGAAATTCACAATTATAGCACGCGTGTGTGTGTGTGTGTGTGTGTGTGGGGCGGGGGGGGCCGCAGGGGGGAAAGAATGGAGTCTACACCAATACTCTACCCGACCTAAATAGATACGAGCTTGACTGAAACTATCGCACGAGTGAATACCCGCCAATAACCGGCTAAGCGACCGACGTGCCGACGTGCCGACGAGCCGACGAGCCGAAATGTTGTTTCTCCGCGGCGACCGAACGTGACGGGTGACAGGTGACAAGCACCCCTGGGCTGGCGCTCAGGGCTCCTGCTTCACCCTCCGTCCTCGTGGGATGTATTCCTTTTTGAACGGCGGTTGCCCCGAAAACGTACGCGATGTATATGTTCTGTATTTGTGCGAGATTGGGGCGAGACAGCCATGACAACATTACACACACCGACGCATGTATTACGCATGTCCGCTGAATCACAGCTATGTATGATGACCCCTAAAGTACAAAAAAGAAAAATAACGTCAAATGTTCATCTCCATACAGATCATCATCTTATACACATCCTCGAAGTTACGCGTCACGACACACACATCGCCGCGTCGTGATCGGTATTCTGTCCGCGCCCTCAAATCATATCATATATTCATTAATGTATTCCAAAGTCGACACACGTGAGAACACTTTTCCTCGTTTGAATTTGAATCGTTCTTGAAAAAAAAGGAGGTTCCGTGGCCGACGCTACACAAACCCTTTGAATGTCGCTGTGAATGCATAGATTTATCTATCTCTCTCCATATGCGGGTATATACAGTATATATATATATATATATATATATCTATGCACTTGCATCTATCTTTCTGAATACTTAGTATATAGTAAAGCACTGTGCATAATATCAGAGCACCCTTGGGTTACATGATTGCTTTTACTTTAAGCAGGGTCAGCCGCGGGTCCCTGGCCTTTTTGCAAATGCACCATGAATTTCATGCATTTACATCATGAAAGGATCCATTTGGACTTCTGTACTTCTGTGACCAATGCAGAGAAATAGTGGGGGGCGGGGTGGTGGGCGGGGGCTAAGGCCACATTCAATCCATATCAACGCGGGGCCAAATAATTTATCACCCTTGCGCAAATAAACGCCGTTGCCGGGACAGCCTTTCGGTAAGGGGGGCGGCGGCGGGGGGGGGAGGTGGGGTGAGGTAGGGGATTGGGGTTGTCGGGGTCATGGGTGAGGTGGGGCCGTGCGAGGGCGAGGAGTTGAGGGCCCTGCAAGCATGCTGCTGCTTGCTTGCTGCTGCTGCCTGCTGCTGCTGCTGCGGCGTGACCCCCCATCACTCTTCCCCCCCTTATCTCCCTTCTCCTCTCCTCCCCTCTCCCTCCTCCTCCTCCTCCGCCTCCTCCAACCTTTTCACTCATTACTCCTCCCGCACTGGCCTGCAGGAGGAGTAGGAGGAGAGGAGGGTGAGGGGGGAGCGGCATTGTCGCGAGCAGCCACCCCCAATCATCTTCCCAGACGTTCCTCCTCTTCGCAGGATTTGCATTCTGTGTCCACTGGTCATAGCCTGCCGCCCCCAATGTCCCATTGCGGATTTATGGCTCTTGTTGGTGCCGCTGGCCGTGTGACGGTGTGTTGGGTTGTTGGCTTATTTATGAGCATCCAATGGAGAGAAAACAAGAGTTAGCGAGCGGTGAGAGAGAGACAGAACAGAGTGTGAGAGAGAGGAAGAGAGAGAGAGACATACAGAAGATGAAGAGAGAGAGAGAGAGGAGAGAGAGAGCGAGAGAGGAGAGAGAAGGAGGGCTGGGTCAGGCTGCATCTTGACTCTGGGAAGCAGGCTGTCTCCCTCTCTCACCCCGACACCCACAAACACCACCCAGCCCAGCCCAGCCCGGCCCAGGTACCGCCTTCAATAAATAATTATTCCCTAATGGCGGACCCCCCAAGCAAGCTGTTGAGAGTCAGAGTAGCATGAAATGGCCGTTTATTAAATTAACTGCGGATGACACATTTAGAAGGCCATTGCCATTAAGAGGAAGCAGCTCTCCCAATTAGTGGATTCAGCACTTTAATAGCCCGGATGAAAAGCTCATCTGATGAAAGATTAGAAGCACACGCACACGCACACACACACCACACAGCACGCACACACACACAACCACACACATCACAAGCACGCACCATATTATGTGTGTTGGCAACGCTGCAGCAAATGTATAAATGACCAAACAATATCAACCAAATGGGAATTAATAAACAACGGGGAGGGAAAAAAAAAGAAAAATCCAGTTCAAAGAACCCGATATGTATTATTTTTTTATTATGAATGAATTACCAAACAAAGCTGATTCAAATCTCTATCACTCGCAACAACGAGAAGTGCATACTACAACTGAAGTATTTCTGCGAGTTTGTACTATTTATGAGCTAGGCTTTATATGTTCTTTTTTTGTGTTTCGTTGGTGTTACATACGTGTTTGGAGGGAGCAGCGTCTCTCACTCACAGCACACACACACACACACACACACACACCCTTCCCGTTCTTTCTTAATTATCTCCTATTCAACCGCACAAACATGTGTGATCTCTCTAACAGCATCCACTCTCCTATAGGTGGTGGTGGCGTGGGTGGTGGGTGGTGGGATGGGTGGTGTGTGTGGTTTAAGCGGCTTGCTGTGTACAACAACAGTGAAGATTTCAACCTCCCGCTCCTCTACTACAGAGGGAGAGAGTGTGTGTACGAGCGTGTGTGTGTGTGTTGTCGTGTGGTGTGTGTTGGTGTGTGTGTTTGCTATCATTTCCGCGAGGGTGGCGGAGGTAACAAGAATAAACCGAATCAATTTAGAGTTAATTTTCGACGGAGATTAATGCGTAATTCAGCTTCGGCCTTACTATGAACCTGAGCTCGTACGTTTAAAAAACACGGCGTCACCGCCACCTTCTTCCGACGATAAACGCTCGCCGCCGATGGACGCCCTAACTCCATTTTATGGTCCCCCCCTTTTAAGTGCACCGTTGTTTTGCCCTTTTCGCTTCTTGTGTTGCGGCGCGAGAGTTTATTTAGCTCTCGGGGACGGGCATCGTAATTCATATGGGTATGATTTTTTGTTTTTTTTGTTTTATTATTTTGGTTCTTATTATAATCTTTTTCTCTTTTTTTTTCTTCCGCCTTTTATGACTTCTTACACTAATAACACCTCTAAGTGCAAAAATATTCGGTGTTTCCAGGGTCGGTTCACATGCTGCATTTTAACGCTGCCCTTTCGTCTACTTGGCACGTTCCCGGTGAGGTCTTGGCCGCCTTCCCGCGCAATAATTTAGTTTGCCTCCTCATGCGCGATGTGTTTTTTAATATTGAATTATTCACCCCCGCCCAAAGACAGGACACGGCGTCCGGATGCCCAGGCAGGCCTTGTTTAAAGACGCCGTCTCGCTCAGCTCGCGCGCCTCCTGATCTTACACCCGTCGGGCAGAAGCCGCAGCCGCTAACCTTGCGGGTCAGGCCGGCCGCCGGGGGGAATCGCCTACCTCCGCAGCCACCCCCACCGCCCATCGCCGCCCAACCACACAACACCACCACCACAACAACCATCTCTTTGTATGCTTTTCTCATTGCTATTCTCTCGCGTTACAGCTGCGAGCCTAACACACACACACACACACACAGTCACCGAGAGATAGGAGAAGAGAAGAAGAGAGAGACAGCGGAGGTACAGCTGAAAGAGTACACCAATAACAAGTTACGGTGCACACCTGCACCTTGAGGAAAGATGTCCAGATCGTTATTATTCACGTCCCAAACCCCGGAACCGCCAATCACCGCCATCACCGCCACGACACCCCCACCCCGCCCCCCCCCCCCCCGCCCACCCCACCCCACCCCCCCACCCCACCCCCCCCCCCCCCCCGAAACCAGCTCAACCCCTCCACCTACAGTACACCCGGTCTGCTGTGATGACGGTGGCGGTCTACCGCTTACTACACCTCTCTCTCCCTGCCCATTGCACCTTTGCTACACGATATCACTCAACCCCGCCACCACCACCACTGCAATTGTATTCTTTATATGTGCATCATATATACCACCGCTGTATATTTATTTGCCGAGTTTTTTAATATATTGGTGGCAGCCAGACGATCCACGACTTACTCTTACCACGATGCGTACCTCGCCCGGATATAAAACTAGACACGCTCTGCAGTGGAAGTTGCGGTGCACTTCTTGGACACGCGTTACGATTATGATTACGTTGCATTTCTGCTGATATTGATAATATACCTTTTCTGCGCTTCTTCTCTCGCCTGGTATGCGTCTACGTTTACTATCCAACGAATTTATTTTTAATTACACTCAAATTATGGTTTACCCCCCCCCAGTCAGTAAACGAACGCTTATCGTATTCGCGACGTCGTCAGATTATGTGTTGGACAGCGGGGAACGTCTGCACATATCGCTGGCTTATGTATTTATTATCATTTTCCAGTGCAGCCGAATTTGGTACACAGTTTAAAAATAAAAAATAAAACCCCCCTGTACATATGAGAACACGTAGGCACACCACGCGGCCCCCCAAAAGGCCCCAAAACTGTTTGACTTAAATAATCAAGCGCTGTGGTTTCCAGACGGTCAAGATAACCGTGCCAAGGAAAACCATATCTGCCAGGTATGAAATATTGAGTGTTTTGATCCTAACTCAACTTACCTCTTGTAACCTCCACTGGACTTTACACAGACGCATGAAAGCTTTTTAAAACCGTTTTTACTAGCGTGCCGCATTTTTGCATATTCAGCCGAGACATTTTTTTTGTGTCCCCCCTTGAAGAAAAGCCAGACAACTCTTCCGACGGTTTATTTTCTTTTTTTTTACTTTCTCTCTCAGAAGCCTCCTGGCTGGTATTCTCAGTCACCCTTTTTCTAACGCCACTATGGGTTGTTTAATTACTGTACAGTCAATTGACACTTTCGGAAGCCTTTACTATATTTAATATCACATAATCGGTGCACTGACTTGGCAAAGCACTGTGGAGTAAACACAGCGTACATCGCTCACGAACCCCCACCCACCCTCAAGTCAGAACCTTCTGGTAACACATCAGTACCTCTGACCCTGGGCTGTGTTTAAATCCCTCCGTTTCCCTCTCCGCACCGCGACCACCGTCACCACCACCGACCACCTCGCACCACCGCCACCATCCACAACCGCCACCACCACCACCACACCTCCACAGACTGCCCCACCACACCACCGTCACCACCACACCACCACCCCAGCACCACCACCACCATCACCTCCACAAACACATAAACAACCACACCAAAACCACCAATCATCACCACCACCACCATCCGGCCACCACCACCACCACACCACCTCAACCACCTCCTCCACCACCACCACCACCACCCCCACCACCCCCACCACCACCAACCACCACCATCAATCACCACCACCACCACCACAAACCACCACCACCACAAAACTCTAACCACCATCACCACCGACAACCACCACCCCACTCAGACACCACTTCCAAAACAAGCAACAGATTAGATTCCCCCAAATAAATAAATATACAGAAAGCTGCGCGTAACCCCACCGTGGAATGGCCAGATCTGGTGGGAGACGAGGGAGGGAGGAGAGAGAGAGAGTAGAGAGAGACGAGAGAGGAGAGAGAGGGTGGGGGGTTGGGGGGGGGGGGGATGGAAGCTGCTGCCACCGGAATGGGGTCCAAGGGGCTCGCCGATGCTCCACCCAACTGGCACCCTTCCGCATTGAGCTGCGTTATGAGGTGTGTGTGTTCTGCTACAGCCAGGGTGTGGTTATGTGGGTGTGTTGTGTGTGTGTGTTTTGTGTGTGTGGTGTGTGTGTTGTGTGTGTGTGTGTGTGTGTTTGTGGGTGTGTTTGTGTGTGGGAGTGTGGTGTGTTCTGCTACAGCGCAGGTGTGGTGTGTGTGTTTGTGTGTGGTGTTTGTGTGTGTGTGTTGTGTGTGTTGGTGTGTGTGTGTGTGTGTGGGTTGGGTGTTGTGTTGTGTGTGTGTACCCTGGTCACGCGAGGAAGCATCAAACGTGTGTATAATTGACCGAAGATGAGGGGGAGAAGGGGAGAGACGAGGAGAGAGAGGAGGAGAGAGAGAGGGAGCTGGATGGAAGTCGAAGGAAGGAAGGAGAGACAGGGGAGAGAGGGAGGAGACAGACAGGTGTGTGTGTGTGTTGTGTGTCTGGTGTGGTGTGTGTGTGTGTGTGTGTGGGTGTGGTTGAGTTGAGTGTGTCATTTTCCTGGGATTTTAAAACAAACTATGACAACCAAAGTAAGTAAAAGAAGAGATAGACGAGATAAGAATAGGAATGAGAGAGAGAGAAAGAGAGAGAGAGAGAGAGAGATGTTTTATACTTCTCTAGACTTACAGTACATTTGGTACATCTTTGTATATTATTTGTATTATTTTACTGTATGTTCTATATTGTTTTATTCTATTGCTATGCAACTGGAATTTCCTTCTGGATCAATAAAGTTCTAAGTTCTTATCTTATAGAGATAGAGAGAGAGAGAGAGAGATAGAGAATTAGACAGGAAGAGGTAAAAGTGTGAAGAGCAGAAGTACTATAAACATTGGATTATGGCAGTGGGGCGGGGGGGGTGTTTGAGAGGAGTTGTTTGTCAGGGAACGTGTTGTGTGTGTGGGTGTTGTGTGTCTGGTGTTGTGGTGTGTGTGTGTGTGTGGTTTGCGGGGTTGGGTGCGGGGGGGGGGCAGAGGCGGATAGATCTATACAGCGTCTGGCACAAGGAGGCTGGCTCTCCACTCCACGGGAGCCTTGCACACACATTTGCACACGTCCTCTCCGATACGCTCACAGACACTGCACCCGGGCCCGGCCCCCCACCTCACACAACACACACAACACACACAACACACACACACACACACACACACACACACACACACACAGGACCACACGCACACACAGACCATGTGCACACAGAACACTCACACACACACACACACACACACACACACACAACACACACACAACACACACACAAACACACAGGGCCTCCGTTGCAACACAACAAACAAACACGTACACACATACACGTTTACCTTACCAACAGGTGACCATCGTTTCATCAACCAAGTCGCCTGGACCTCTAATTTCTGGTCATTTTAAAATAAAAAACATAATTACAGAGTTTAGTTTTAAGACTTTTGTCATAATATAACTTCAAATGTGTTGTTTTTATTTTTTAAAGAAGTTACCAGAAGGGGACCTGAATCCTTAAGCCGATATTTACTATCTAAGAGGGGACTCCATTCACGGCAGCAGGGAGGCTGTCTGTGTGCCTATTGTTTCACCAATGAGTCTAAACAGTACAAGAGGGACCTTCTAGTTGAAATAGGTAATCTATCTTTAACAGGGAAAATAATATTCTATTGATGTGAATCACAGATCCCACAATTGTCAGAAATGTTTCCTCACAATGTACAGTTAACATTTTTTATAAAGCAAGCATATTGTGGCACCCCATCGTTAATAATAATATAAAAAACTGTAAACATCATTTTAAGATATATTAGAACAGTTAAAAAAGTGTATAATTTGCCGGAGTTAACTATGGACAATCATGCGATTAATCACGATTAAAATTTTATTTATTATTATTTATTATCTACTACTAGCTTTAGGCTGTTCCAAGTGCAGGAACAAGTGATTGTGATGATTTGAAACCATGATAAATTTGGTACGTTAAAACTGAAGTCATGTTTATTATGAAAAAGATCATTTAGAAAATACTTTCCCTGTACCTAAGTTCAACATTCAAAGAACAGACACACTTTTCGTGCTCTAAAATATAAAGATGGTCCCCACTTGGATTGTTACAACATGACAGAAGTCCCCTGATAAATGGTATGGGCGGACCTCACACTCCGCATGATCTATTTCATAACATTGATTGGAAAATGACTAAAGAATCTCATCAAAATCACATAATCATCTTTATATAGATATATTTTTAGAACAGTTAAAATGTCTGCAATAAATTTGAATGTGCCAAGTTAAACATGGACCATCATAGTGATTAAAAAACATCAAATTATTTTAATTATTGACAAGCCCTACGTTAGCCCTGTTGTATATAATTGTTGTTTTTTTCTCATGACAAAATGTCAAACTTATAACTATGGAAGACTGGTCTAGAAGGCCTATGGCAAATTTATTATTTCTACTATAGAGAAAGCCGTTAACTATTTTTTTCTAAACCAAATGAATACAAATTGCTGAGTGGTCAAGTGCGCTCCATACATTCTAACAGACCATGTCATTTGTGTACAGGCAATGAGGGGGACTTCCAAGTTGGGAACCCATCTTTTCTGTTAACAGCACTAAGTTAAATAAAAAAATCGTACAACAGTTAAACCTTTCTTTGAAGTCTGTATAACTATTGTCAGGTCTGACATACTGCTGTAGGTTAACTCATCAAAAAGACAGTTCATAGCTTTAGCCTGTTCAAGTTGCAGGAAACAGTGATTGTTGATTGATTGAACCATGATAAATTTGTGGTATAGTTAAAACTGACAAGTCATGTTATTGTGAAAAAAAGATCATTTAGAAAAATACTGTCCCTTACATAATTCACAATTCAAAAGAACAGACACACTTTGTGCTCTAAATATAAAAGATGTCCCCACTTGGATGTACAACCATGACAGAGATCCCCGTGATAAATGCGTATTTGGGGCGGACACTCACACTCCTGCATGATCATTCATAAATTATGAAAATGACTAAATTGAAAATCTCATCAAGTATCATCTATTGAAGATGATATTTAGAACAGTTAAATGAGCAATAATTTGAAATTTGCAAGTTAACTATGGACCAATCATGGTGATTAGAAAACGATCAACATATTTTAATGATTGCAGCCCTAGTTAGCCTGTTGTAATATATACATTTTTTTTTCTCATGACAAAAGCCCTTATGGAACTATGGGAAGAACTGTCTAAGGCTCATATGGCAAATTATTATTTCTACTATAGAGAAAGCCATGTTAAACTATTTATTTTCTACCAAATGAATACATAAATGCTTGGAGTGTAAGTGGTCGCTCCATCCATCGAACAGGTGGACCAGTGTCATTATGTACAGGCAATGAGGGGACTTCCAACTGGAACCATCTTTGATTAACAGCACTAAGATAAAAAAAGAAATCTACACATTAAACTTTCTTTGAAGGTCTGTTATACTATGTGCAGGTTCTGACACATCTAGTAACCTCCATCAAAAAAACAGATGATAGCTTTAAGGCTGTGCAAAGTCAGGGAACCAGATGATTGGTTGATTGATCTGAACATGATATTGTGTAGTTAAAACTGAATCTGTATTGTGAAAAAGATCATTTAGAAATACTGTCCCTTACATAAGTTCACATTCATAAAACGGACATACTATTTAGAAAAAACATTTACCAAATGGTAAAATACACAGATTAATGGATTTGAATGTTATGTTCTTGGCATGTGCTGCTCATAACAAAACCTTCATGTTGTTAGTGTCAATGTAACAATCAATAATGCAAGATACTCTTTTATTGATTTAAAAAAGTATAGATTTATTTGGTTCTGATTAAATCCAGCATCAATCAGACAGTCAATGAGTCTAAGACCCTGGCCTTAAAGCCGATATTGTACATATCGTAAGAGGGGACTCCATCACTGCCAGCAGGTGCTAGTCTGTGGCGAGTCGGTCTGAGTTGGATACAACATCTCGGCTCATGAGAAGTTAGCAACCGTGGAACTCACTGCTTAAAAGGCCTGACGACTATCGTCAACTCCAGGAACCATCCCCCAGGACTGCAGCGACGATCAGACTGGCCACAGAGCTGTCACAGAATGAATGTGCAGAGAGCAACACCTCCCCGCTCAAGTCAAAGCTTCTCAGAGGCAGCACTGCACCACAATTAACGCTTAAATTAGCGATCTGTAAGCGCGTGGTGTCTTATGAATGCACATGAACACATTGATTATTACACATGCACAATACCAACAAGTTGAATTCATAGAGACGATTGAATGATTATTAATCAAATCATGTGATGGTTAATTCTTTATCTTTAGTCTTATCTTTTGAAAGCCCTTTTTTAAAAAAAGATAAAAAAAAAAAAAAAAATTAAAAAAAAAAAAAATTGTGTAAAAAAAATCTTTTTTTTTTATTTTAAATAAAAAAAATTTTTTTAAAAAATTATTTTTTTTTTTTTTAAAAAAAAAAATAAAAAAAAAATAATAAAAAAATTAAAAAAAAAAAAATTCAAAAAATTTTTTTTTTAAAATAAAAATTAAAAAAATTTTTTTAAAAATTTTTTGTTTTTTTAAATTTTAAAACAAAATTTTTTTAACAAAAAAAAAAAAAAAAAAAAAAAAAAAAAAAAATAAAAAAAAAAAATAACCCGTGTTAATTTTTCCTTCAACACAAGTGCTGACTAAGTGCATAAAGTAAATGTAAAGCATCCACATCCCCCCTCTATAGCGTAATAATGTGTGATTAGAAACAAAATGTATAGTAAACAAGTGGGGAACCCATCTTTTCTGTTTAACAGCACTAAGTAAAAAAAATCTACACATTAAACTTTCTAGTGTAAGGTCTGATACTTATTTGTGCAGTTCTGACATATGCCTGTAGGTAACATCCATCAAAAAGACAGATGATAGCTTTAAGGCAGTTCAAGTGCAGGAAACAGTGATTGTTAGATGATTGAACCATTGATAAATTGTGGTAGTTAACTGAAGTCATGTTATTGTTGAAAAAAGTCATTTAGAAAAATACTGTCCTTACATAATTCACATTCAAAGAAACAGGACACACTTTGTGCTTCTAAAATATAAAAAAGATGGTCCCCACTTGGATTTACAACATGACAGAACCGCCTGATAAATGGTTATGGGGCGACCACCACACTCCTGCATGGATCTTATCATAAAATTATAGGAAAATACTAATGAAACCTCATCAGAATAATTCAATAATCATCTTTTAAGATATATGTAGAACAGTTAAATGTGCAATAAATTGAGAAATTTGCAAGATTAACTACTTGGACAATCATGTGATTAAAACGATCAAATATTTTAACTGATTGGACAGCCTAGTTAGCCCTGTTGCTATATAATTTTTTTTTTTTCTCATGACAAAATGCCCTTAATTAACTATGGAAACTGTCTAAAGCATACGTGTCAACTCAAGGCCGCGAGGCGGAATCCTCGCCGCACCCTCATTTAGTGCCGCGACGAGCCTTGCAAAAGAATATCATTTGCTTATCGTACAAACAGCTGGCCATCGGAGAACCGCGACTCTTCAGTGGCTCTAATTTCAACAAGTTTTGCAACATACTGGTACCTAAACTATTAATGTCCGTCTGGGTGCATTGTTTGAATTTATGATTCCCGTTTCCGTTCCGGTTCTGCTTATCCGTACTCACGGCCGTACTGTCCAGCGCACCCGCCGTACGCTTCCAGTACAGAAGACAGATCACCATGTCAAGCCATTCCCACATTTAACTGCACTTAGCCTTGTCTCGCTTTCTGTTACAAAGTGAAGGCTCACTGTTGACCGTTTCCCGCTCCATCTCCTCACTGATGACATAACACGCTACTCTTATTCAAAACAAATGACACGTCGCGCGTCTGCGTTGATGCTTCGTACGATATCAGGTCCTGGCAGATACATTGTTTAAACGTGCTGGCAGGTAGCCGCCACGTCCTTGCGGTAGACATATAGCTTGTTCAATAATAAAGATTCTATACTCTTTTAGGGAACCGATAAGCAAGAATCGAAATAAGAAAAATGTCACGCGGTCGAGTACCCAGAAACCCGTGGGAAACCGCTGTAGAGTTTCGGTTCCCAACCCTAGCCGTCACTGGGACTATATCAGCCTGAATGATGTTCCCGTCTGGCCCTAAATTGTACAATGCTGTACCTTTACACTTACTGGACAGTTAGTGACTAAAACCAATCATAATCTAAATAGCAGACAATTATGTAATATGATAAAATAATATATTTATATAGTCTTACAGTTATTAAACCGGCCCTTGAGGGCAACATAATGCGGATGTGGCCCGGGAGAAATTGATTTGACACCCCTGGTCTAGAAGGCTCATATGGCAAATTATTATTCTACTAAGAGAAAGCCGTAACTATTTTTTTTTAACCAAATGAAGACATAAATGCTGGAGTGTTAAAGAGTGTCGCTCCAACCAAACAGGATAAATGGGTATTAGAAACAAAATGGTATAGTACAAAAATCCTACTTTATCTCTATAGTTAAATAGTCTTTAGCAATTTATTAGAAATTCAAATCAATACACCTGCTAGTTTGATAGTATCATAGGACTAAAACTGGAGGCGGACCTGTTCTGCATTGCATGCCAGAGTACAATTTGCATGACTGTGCCAGCATTAGTGAGCAATTACTTGTCTGGATCCTAAGAACCAATTGCTTGTCAGATAGCTATTGAGATTGTGTACATAATCTCTCTCTTT
>PIJE02003318.1:29924-42553 GCA_002895965.2 Coryphaenoides rupestris | reverse complement strand
ACAGAGAGAGGAAAGAACGAGAGAGAGAGGGGCAGATGAGAGAGAGAGAGAGAGAGAGAGAGAGAGAGAGAGAGAGAGAGAGAGAGGGAGAGAGAGGTATTTATCAGTGTGTGGGCATGACGGGCAGATGAAAGAACACTCAGGGCGGGAAGGGAAGAACAACAAACCCAGTCCGTCCGTCTGTCCACTGCTGTCCAAAAGGTCAGAAAGTACAAGAACAAGGATTTTAAGAGAATGTAGGGCGGGGATGGGAGGGGGGGGGTGTGCATGCGTGCACATGTGTGTGTGTGTCTGTCCATGTGTGTGTGTGCGTGCACATGTGGGTGGGTGCGTGCATGTGTGCATGCACATGTGTGTGCATGTGTATGTGTGTGTGTGCGTGTGTGTGTGTGTATGTGTGCGTGTGTGTGTGTGTGTGTGTGTGTGTGCATGTGTGTGTGTGTGTGTGCGTGTGTGTGTGTGTGTGTGTGTGCGTGTGTGTGTGTGTGTGTGTGTGTGTTCTGAGCACCGCCCTTCCTCCACATTAGGGCGTGGAGGTGAACCACCCCGTGATGTCACGCGGAGGGGTCTCGGCTGCGCTGGAACGTCTATATCTGTAACGATCCAAACCCGCCTCTACGTGCATTAAAGCTTGTTTTCCACAGGGAATCTTCTAGATGAGTCCCGACAAAGGGAAGTGATTGCAAGCACCACTCTTGTTGTAAGAAAGCCAAGAATAAAGAGGAGAGAGAGAGAGAGAAGGAGAGGAGGAGAGAGAGAGAGAGAGAGAGAGAGGGAGAAGTGGGGGAGGAGGTGGAGAACAAAAGGAGTGTGAGAGAGATAAGCTGGCTAGTGTTTGGTGAGGGTATTTTTAGGGGGCGGTGTAATGAATGTTTCCTGGGCGCAATGCCTACACAAATAAAAGATTCCACGGGGTCCATCAGCAGCAGCAGCACAGCAGCAGCATCATCATCTGAAGATGAGATCTCACCTCTGGCTCTCTCTCTCTCTCTGATCGCGTCGCAGGAAAATCAAACACAACCGCCCACCCCCCCCCCCCCCACCAGCCCCTGCACCCCCTGCAGCACCAGTTCACCAATCTCAAAAGCACCAGATCAGGACGATCCTGTTGCTGTCGTTTAACTATCGCAGTGATCTAACAAGATGGTTCAAACAAATGGTTCAACAACAGCCTTGTTGGCCAGTCGTTCCTTACTAATTACCTGCACGCCACGGGTACAACAAGATAAAAAAAAGTGCGCTTCAGAAAAGAATGTCCACTGGGCAATACCACAGCTGGACATCCTGAAAGATGTGTGCTTTTCTCATTTCAACTGCACATCCGCGTATGGGTGTGTGATGTTAACATGACAGTTAAACTAACCCTCGAATACTTGAATTCTATCTGAACTGACCTTTATCTTTCTGCTCCACTTGTTGTGCATGCAAGTACTTGACGAAAGAAATCGAGAAACGAGGCTTGTGTGTGTGTGTTGTGGTTGCCTGGTGAGTTGCAGGGTCGCCGTCCCTCCTCCTGTTGCGTCGCATCCTGCAAATATTTGGACCCTTGAAAAGGTTCCACGAGGACTCTCGGCGCTGTAATTGCCGTAATTACGCGGGTGTATTTATTTTATTGATTGATTGATTCATTCACGCTGGGTTTCGGAGTGCTCTGGGTGTCTTGTGAGTGGTTGCGTGCGGGGAGGTGGGATGGGGGGGGGGGGGGGCGAGGGGGCGAGCGGGGGGGGGGGGTGCTGAACTTGGCATGTCGCTGAGGCCAGGTGCAGGGCTGGGTCGCCATCACGAGTACAGGGGGACAGGGGAGGTGGAGGGGGTGTGTGTGGGGAGGGGGGGGGGGGGGGGGAGGCTTTTGCTGGGGGGATAAACAGGCTCTCTTTCCCATCTCTCCAGGGGACACTGCTTCCTGGTATTCCGGAGCCATTCTTTGTAATGGAAGGAACACGACATCACAACAAGCGGGAGGCGGGAGATCAAACGGGGACCGGCGAGCGTTCGGCTGAGTCAGGGTTAAGAAAAAGCCGGCCTGTCGGACTGAAAAACATGCTTGTGCTTCTACATGAGGCAACGGGGGGGGGGGGGGGGGTTGGGTTAATCAAGAGTGACGACAAGCCTCTGAGCTCAGCTCTCCTCTCGGAGAACAAAACGGGCTTCCATACATTGTGTGACTTCTGATTTCAGATGCAGAAAATGTACATGTAACGTGTACACGGATGTGTGTTCTTATAGGTCGTCACGACGACCGGTGCTGCTGATGACGCATTGGTGCGATGTCTCCCATCTCTCATCTCCCTCTCTCTCCCATCTCTCATCTCCCTCTCTCTCCCATCTCTCATCTCTCTCTCTCTGTCTCTCTCTCTCTCTCTCTCTCTCTCTCTCTCTCTCTCTCTCTCTCTCTCTCTCTAAATCCCAAACTCTATCGTCCATTCTCTCGGCCATCACCTCCACCATCACCACCTCCACCACCTCCTCCACCTCCACCATCACCTCAACCTCCACCACCTCCACCACCTCCACCCCCACCTCCTCCACCATCTCAACCACCTCCACCACCACCTCCCCCACCTCCTCCACCATCTCAACCACCTCCACCCCCACCTCCACCCCCACCTCCACCACCACCACCTCCACCACCACCTCCACCACCTCCACAACTTCCACCACCACCACTACCACCACCTCCACCACCTCCACCACCTCCACCACCACCACCACCACCACCTCCTCCACCACCCCATCCACGTGCCTTGCACGGGAGAGAGGGTGGGCGGGGGTGCAAGGGCAGGAAGCTAGCGACCCCAGTAATGTACTGCCGGGGTCCCCCAGTAGGCCTCACCAGGATGTGTTGCTAGGCGCGGGGGGGCGGGGGCGGGGGTGCGGGTGGTGGTGGTGGTGGTTGGGCGGTGGGGGGGGGATGGTTGTGTCAGCACGTCGCCTGCCTCTTCGTTTCCTTACAGGTGATCTCCTGAATGGACACTGACAGATATACACTTCCTGCTATTTTTCAACTTCTGCTGCTGCTGCAGGAGGGGGGGGGGGAGGGGGGGGGGGGGGGGGGGGGGCAGCGGGGAGGAGGGGGGGGGACGTGTTGTTGACCACCAGGCTACCTCCGCCGACAGGCCGGCTGAAACCTCAGGGCCAAGTCCTGTACACAGACACACACACACACACACACACACACACACACACACTTACACACACACACACACACACACACACACACACACACACACTTACATACACCTACACTCGCAGACACATACACATACACACACACACACACACACTCACACGCACACACACTTCTGTGTTATAGCCGTTTGGCCACAAGACCCCACAGTGACCCCCACCCCCCTCCTCCCCCCCCCCACCCCGACCTCCTCTTAGCTGAGGGAGTGGGAGGTGGGGGGGTGGAGGGTGGGTGGGTGTGTGGGTGTGTGTGTGGGGGTGAGTTAGTGGTGAATCCTGTTAGTGGTCGCTTTTGGAGATCAGACCGGGTGGCAAGGGGAGGGGGTGAGGGGGTGAGGGGGGGGGGGGGGGGGGGGGTGCCAGCTGGTCATCAGAGGAAGCCACGCGCTGGAGTTTTGGTTTCTGACGCGTTTGGTGAACTCTGAGTGTCAGACGCTGCGCACCCGTCGGCCGGGCGGGGAGGAAGACGGGGGCGGGAGGTCGATGATGAAGAGGAGGGGTGGCCCTTGTGGTGTGTGTGTGTGTGTGTTGTGTGTGTGTGTGTGTGTGTATGTGTGTGTGTGTGTGTGTGTGTGTGTGTGTGTGTGTGTGTGTGTGGTGAGGGCGAGCGTACGTGTGTGCGTGTGTGTGGCAGGCGATGGCGTTTAGGTCACTCGCTTGGACTTGTGACTTTCCAGGCTTTCCGAACAGCTGATTGGACAGCAGAAGTGCGTTCATGACAGCAGGGACGGTGTGTGTGTGTGTGTGTGTGTGTGTGTGTGTGTGTGTGTGTGTGTGTGTGTGTGTGTGTGTGTGTGTGTGTGTGTGTGTGTGTGTGTGTGGGGGGTGGGTGGGTGTGTGGTGGGGGGTTGGGTGGTGTGTGTGTACGGCAGTGTGTGTGTGTCTGTGTGTACGTGTGTACGTTTGTATGTATGTGTGTGTGTGTATGTACGTGTGTATGTGTGTGTTGTGTGTGTGTGTGTGTGTGTTTGGGGGGGTGTTGTGGTTAAAGGGAATAGTAGGAAATTAAGGAACGACCACAGAGGGGTGGTGCAGGGTGCAGGGTGCAGGGCACGGGGGGTTGCGGGGGGCTTCAGAAGTGACGGGGTGGTCACACTGTTTTGATTTATGACCTCGCTGATTTATGCCCAAGGATATTATCCTCTGGAAAACAGTGCTGGCCCCGTGAGTGAAGTCGTGTTTTGTTACATGTCTGACAGACAGGAGTGATTTGGCCTCCTTTTGTGTTCTGCTGCCCACAAGAAGAGGGGTCATCTCCGTCCCAGAGCCAGGAAATGTCCTCTTGATCGATTTATAATGGCCGCAAAGAGTGAGGAACGGGCAAGAAAAATAATATGCACATTCTTTGGGGGATTTTTTTTCCCTCGAAATGTTCCAAAATACGGAATAATGTTGTAGGATCCCCCGATGATTCCCCCCCGTCTTAATCCACGTCAATAAATCCACGAGACAACTCGATGAAGTTTAACAGTTTAACAGTTATTCTCTCACGGTATCAAAAGGCAATTAAATGTGCACAGACACTAGGAAGCAACGGTCATAGTTAACTATTTCCAGATATTTCGAATGTAATATAAATGAGATTTTACACATTTTAAGTGCAAGGAATAAAATAGTGAACTTATCACATTACTTTAAATATGAACTGTAAATATATCAACCTGTAAACAGTGTGAATATTCCTCTCATTCCTTCTAAATCAATGTGACAAATGACTGTTGTTTTACATATGAACTTAAATGATTGCATGCTAATTCAAATAAACTGCATTTAGGTTCCTACAAATGTGACACTTTTTTGGATGAGATTTAAGTTGAGTTTTTCAAGGATCGACAAGAGAAAAATTTTGAAAAATTCTAAATTGTGAATTTTCTTTACATGAAAAACTAGATGTATGCATTTCACATTTAGTAGGTTTGTGTCTTTCACGTTTTTCATCTCATGAAGCACAGCTTGTATCATGTTAACCACTTGAATGGCTCAAATGCAGCCATTTGTTCAAAACACAGTGCTATGAATACACACGTAAACAACACACAAGCAAAGTATAAATACTCTCCAGTTTCCTCTCATTCACATCTCATTCTCTGTCTCCAGACCCTCTCGACTCGACGCTCAGCGCTCCGCCATTATGTGCGGGGCTGTTGACATGTTGATTACCTCACCGACTCCACGGCTTATTTGTACAGAACAGGAAAAATATTTTTTTTTATCTTTATCTAGTTTGGACCGAGGATGTTTATGCTCGATGGCGAGGTGTAAAGAGACAAGTAGAGGCGAGGGCAAAGAAAGGGTTACAACCGGACTCATCTAGAGAGATCAATCTAGTGTGTGTATGTGTGTGTGTGTGTGTGTGTGTGTGTGTGTGTGTTTGCTTTTGTCTGTGTGTCTGTGACTTTGTTTGTTTGTTTGCGTGTGTGTTTGTCTTTGTCTGTCTGTGCGTGTGTGTGTCTGACTTTTTTTTATTTGTTTGTCTGTGTGTGTGTGTGTGTGTGTGTGTGTGTGTGTCCCACTGTGCTATTTTCCCTCGGACACAAACATGTCTCATTTCCCTGCAGAGTTTTGCGCCTGAAGTACTTAACAAACTTGATTACACACGCACACACTCACACACACACACTCACATGCACACACACACGCACACACACACACACAAAGTTGACGGGAAGCACCGAGGTCAACCATGGTCTGGCACCGCTGGTCGGCCATCTTGTTTTTAGAGCTCGTAAATCACGTGTGAATCAGGCGGTCCCATTCTCTGTCTTCAAAGGGCTTTGTGCTGCCACCTCCGTGTCGAGGTTATCAGCGGGTCCAGTGGCAATAACCCGTATAACAGGACCCACTTACACACTGTCCCGATAAGACGGACCGCCATGCAGCCTGGACTAAAATACTGACTCTGGAAACGGGGTGGGGGGGGGGGGGGAGTTTTCAGGGTGTTTGAATCGTATCTCATCTCATAGATGAGACAACTTAGATGTGAGTTTTCCTTGTTTTTGTTTGTTTGGTTTCACTTTTTTCTTTTTCTTCTCTTTTTCCTGTCGTGGTCCAAACCTGCCAATACACACTTACGGAGCCATTGTTTGGGTTCCTGTCTGCGGGTGAGGTGAGGGCGGGTGGGGGTGGGGGGGGGGAGAGTTGGGGGGTTATTGCATTCGAGAGTAGTTCACAATTCATTTTTCACAATAGGCGCTTGTGTGTTTCTAAGCGGTTAAACAGTAAAAGGTGATTGGTCTTCACAACTTTCATGGAAACGTTTATCCGACCTTACCAATGCTTGTGTGGGCATGAGTACATCATAAGACAGTGGGGCAACATCGGTTTAGGCATCAAACACCAAGCTTGTTAGTCGCGAGAGGCATGGATGTCCAAACTGCACTTATCTCGCGCTCAAACGCATTTTGCAGCCACGCACCACAATAACCTCATAAGACGCTATTGCCCAACGATCCCGTCTGTATGTATCTTGTGCTGGTCACCTCTACTTTGTTTCCCTACCGTTTTGGAGTTGGGGGGTTATTGCATTCGAGAGTAGTTCACAATTCATTTTCACAATAGGCGCTTGTGTGTTTCTAAGCGGTTAAACAGTAAAAGGTGATGGGTCTTCACAACTTTCATGGAAACGTTTATCCGACCTTACCAATGCTTTGTTGGTGGCATGAGTACATCATAAGACAGTGGGGCAACATCGGTTTAGGCATTCGGGGGTAATTTCTCCCCTCAGATTGGCTTGGCTCAGTCTCAACAACAACAACATCAGCAGCAGCAGCAACAGCAGCAGCCGCCGCCGCAGCAGCAAAGGAGGTCCCCCGTGAGCCCCAACAACCAAGGCCCGTTCCCCCAGAGGAACGCGTACCAGACCATCATGAACAGCAAGGGCTCCCCGTCCCCCGCCTCGTCCTCGTCGTGGAATAACCACCAGAACGCCGCCTGGAGCACGGCCTCCAGCCCGTGGAGCGGCATGCAGGCGGGACGCGACCCGCGGAGACCCGTCGGGGTCGGCGTCGGCGTGGGCGTCGGGGTGCCCTCGGCCCTCAACCCCATCTCCCCGATGAAGAAGCCCTACTCCGGCAATGTCATCGCGCCCCCCAAATTCCCCAGAGCTGGCCCCCTCACCCCCAAGTCCTGGGTGGAGGACAGCGCCTTTAGGACCGACAACAGCAACAATTTACTGCCTTTCCAGGTACGCTTAAGATTTTCTGCAAGAAATTGGCCTCTGTGTTACATTGATACGAAATATGATATATTATAACAGCTCACTTTGAGATTTGCATTTCAATGGATGTGAAATAAGAACGTTTATTGTGTATTGTTTATTATAGGCTATATAGAAAAGGGAATTTGTATTGCATTTTTCCGTCACATAAATCGTGGCCTCGTTAAATAGACGCGTATCGTTCTGCATGGTGTGTGGCACGCAAATGGTTAAATGGACTCAGCTAATTGCCAGCTCACCCTCGGGTTTAAAGGACACAGTGCATTTGATTGGCGTAGGGACTATAAAAGTGTAATGACTAAATAATAACCAAAAAGATCACCTCTGCTAAACATTGTAAAACAATGCAGTGACATATATTCACATGTAAGGTGTATTGAGCATATTTAGCTTTAGTGTTCTGTCTCTCATTGGTATCCTGACGAGAGAGAGATATTTCGCCCCCCCCCCCCCCATGTGTATGTAGACAGCTGGTGCCCCACCAGGTGTACCTGTTGCCACCCTGTCCAGTGTCTTTTGCGGCACACACACACACACACACACACACACACACAGAGAGAGCAGGGTTATATCATGACCTCCACGCCTCCCACACGTGAGCGTGCCTTGCCTGTTGTCGGCAAGGCACGATTAAAGGGTGAGGAATGCCTGGAATTCGGCTTTACACATGCATGTGAGTCTCTGGAAAACAAAAAAGTCACATGCGCATCTCGGGAGGAGACACCCTCATCTGGACTGACAGCTCCGGCGAGCCGTTGCCGCGTGCCTCCGATCTTTTGTTGCGCATGCTCGCTCGCTGCCCCCCCCCCCCCCACCCCACACACACACACACACACACACACACACACACACACACACACACACACACACACACACACACACACACACACACAGGGGGCCAGTTCTGCAGTCAAATGCGCCACATGACTATGCAAAAGCAAGTCAAATGTTGTCAAGTTGGAAGATCTACACACGAAAATTTGCCTGTTTTTTTTTCTGCCTTAGGAAAATGCTCTGCACAGTTAAGCCTGCCGGGTTTAATCCTCACTAACCTTTGCACCAGCACCATTTTTTTCCATTTCATGTCTTTTGCCTTCGCTGTAGTCCGAAAAAGCTTCTGCCTCCTCCTGTAGTGGTTCCATCCTAATGCTTGAGCTACTACCCGAGATATAAAAAAAGATATATATTTATAATACATGTACTGCTACTGTCTGCCTCACACATTTAGCCATATGATAATCAGCGGACACGTGGTGGTCATCTTTTATTGTTAGCATGAATAGGGAAATGTCGACTTCACCGGTCAGTCAGAGAGAGAGTGAAGCACAAGTCGGTGCGCTGGAGGTGGGCTCACCTTGGGCTGCGCTCCACATGGCTCAGGCTTGCCTCACATGTGTGGCATATTAAGGTTAAAATGTGTAACGGGAGGGGGGGGGGTCGGTTTACTAGTGGTGGATATGATGCGGTTGCACTAAAGCGTTTCACTCCAGTCCGTCTCCCCCCCCCCCCCCCCCCCCCCCCCCAACCAACCTACAACACTGTGTGTGTGGGGGGGTGGTGGGGGGTGTTAGAGAGAAAAAAAATCAGTTCAGCAGTTTACGTGTTTACCGTTTGTACCAAGTGAGCAGATTTTTATCTGGGCTACCCTGCTGGCTCCAGAGTAGAGAGGGAGGGGGTGGGTGGGGGGGGCAGGCGGCAATAACGCTTTTGAATGCTCAGCCGAACGGGCAACAATGGTGCCCCGGTGTCCAAACAATGTGGCCCCCGGGCCCCGACGGCCCTCACAGGACACAGCTGCCAAGGCCGGCCCTCCACTCCGCTCCGGCTGCCCTATAGCTGTCAGGCACAGGCAGGACGGGACTCATGGCTCTGTGGACCTTACCTTTGGCACACATGTCTTGTGTACTACCCACCACAGCAGGATCCTTAACGCTTTGTCAACTGTTGGCAGTTGAACCCACCCCCCCTCCCCACCACCCCACACCTTGCATCCACCCCTACCAATCCTTTTGATGTAATGTTGTCAACCACACCATTCAAATGGACCAGTAGGTCTGGCTCCCCGGGCCACAAAGCCAGGAAATTGGCTCCAATAACACACACACACACACACACTGTCTGGCACACATGCACATAATTTTGGTGTGTGTGTGCCAGAATGCCAAAATGAAGGACAGTCCTTTTTTCTTTCCCCTACGTGTGTGTGTGTGTGTGTGTGTGTGTGTGTGTGTGTGTGTGTGTGTGTGTGTGTGTGTGTGTTGTGTGTGTGGTGTGTGTGTGTGTGTGTGTGTGTGTGTGTGTGGTGTGTGTGGTGAACCTGTGTGTGTGTGTGTGTGTGTGGGTGTGATGTGTTGTGCACAGAGAGGTTTTAGTGTGATCATTGATTCCAGCAGTAGGCCACTGGTGCAGTCCAACAGAAATGGTATCTCATACAATTGTATAACATCATAAGAAATATGCAAGCGTGATGCGTGTGCATTAATGTGCAAGACAACGTTTTATGGCATTAATGTTAATAACAGCCTGCAATTTGTAGCTGTCCCATCGTCTGGGTTTTAATAATACTAGTAATGGAATCTGTAGGCGACTTTCTCTTCATTTGTTGTTACCTTTTCTCTTTATGATTTATTTAATCTAAAGCTTTTCACAAGTTAATACCACCTACAGTAAAATCATGTGCTTTATTATTCTATAGCAGAACGCTATTTAGCAATTTCTCTAATGACAATAATGACAATGTAATACATTAAGGGGGGTGCAGAAGGGGCACCTATGATGATATGTTTTTGAGGGAATTTGTAAAATCATTAGTTTAAAACATTCAGAAATGAGCTACACGTATCAACAGAATGTATAGAAATAACAGTTTTGATGCCACGTCAACGATATGCATTTTGTTGCAGGTATTCACTCAAGTTAGCAGCAGCACCCCGCACTGTCTCGTAATAGGCCTACCACTTTGTAGCTACCTCAAGAGGCAATTGCCTTTATTGCAGCATCCGCATTCTCACCTCCTGTCAATCACGTCAAAAGTGTAATGCTAGGCTGGCTCTTACTCACTGGAACACTCGATGATGCATAGCACATATTCTCGGTAAGCAGACAATGCTATATTCAGTCGGGTGATTTGTTTGTGGCAGATGGGGAAGTACATGTTTCTACTTGGACACCCAAAACTTTCCGGTAATATGCTGCCCCCTATTTTGCGGCCAAGTGTTACACATTGCATACAAATAATTTCTAATTTAAATGGCTGATTGCAGTTGTGCTCGTCAGTGTTTTCGTTCTAAGCCCTGCATACAGCATTTGATCTCTTCAAGTAGATCCAATCCAACGGCTGCATTTAGTAAAACTGAAAACGGTTGTTACGGAAAACGGATGCTAGCAGATGCACTTGTCACTCACCACACACACACACCACAGTGACAGGCATGGGCCGGTCAAGATAGCGGCAATTTCATTGAATCAACTTGGACTTTGTTTGACTGCGGTGGTGTTTTGCATTCTAAAGACTTTCATTTAAGCGATGCACTTAATAAAACAATAATGTCCCATAAATACATTTTAAAAAGTCCCATAGCCAAATGAGTAGAAGCTTATGCACACACTAGCTTTTTAGATTATCTGAAGTGAGCCCTACTTCTCGGGTCTGACACTACTACTACAGCCAGCCATTTTCGCGTTGCTTTCTTCATTCCACTCTTCCTCCCTAATTTACATCATCCCACATCGGGGGGGGGGACACAAACTGGGAGACGGGTTCCACTTCAGGTTCCACATGTTTAGTTTATGTAACAGCGCTAGGCCGCTGTTGATACATGCTAGTGGCTGTGTTTGCTGACACGGCGATATGCCCTTAGGTGGCCAACCTGAATTTCAACAAGATTGATGCATGCAAATGGATGCAGGTACACGTTCCCATGGTTGGAAATAGTCGGTGCTGTTGAATCCTTGTCACTGCAGAATGTCTAAGAATGTCTAATTTTGTATACCTGGTATATACCTGCGTATTTGCATCCCTTTAAATTAATTGTCTATTCTTAATTTGATATGTTTTACAACACATAACATGTTATGTGTGATAAAAAAAAAAAAAGTGTTTTTCTTCTGGCTGTACCTTGAGAGCTGTTTTTGCTTTGTACCGTAAGGTGACTAGATTTCTGAAATGAAAAATGTGTATATTTGTAGTTTGGGCGGACCATATAGAAAGAAGATATCAGATGTTATTTTGAAATAAATCATTTTGCAGGTTATTTGCAAAATAAAATATGTTGCAAATTATCATGGTAAATGTAGCACTGTCAGGAGGCTAATCGAATACGGAATCCTTCTATATTGTATTGATTGATAGCCTATTGTTTATGATCGGTCGTGGATAGGCTGTGAGCTCGCATCACAGCCTATCCAATTCGATAGACACCAGACTAATTACCAACTGTCTAGAAATTAAGCAAAGGTTGGGTTTTAGGTAACCCTAAAAATCGATTAACATAGATTTAAAATCAGTGTTGAAACATTTCTGGGGACAGGCCACTGAAAACGTGGTCCCTGGAAAATGGAGATGTTTGGTCAAGATGTAAGGCATCTCTCTTCTCCGGTAGAGTCCTCCATTATCTTGACCACTAAGAGTAAATCTAACCCTCTTTCTTCCCTTCTTGTCTGTGTGTGTTGCAGGACCGGAATCGGCCCTTTGATGCATTTAGCTTGCACTCTTTGGAGAATTCCTTAATGGATATGATAAGGACTGACCATGACAAAGGTAAACCACACCCTGCCGGTGGCCCACCAATGACTATCGCTGATATAATATGGAGGAATCATTTTGCAGGTTAGGAATATTCATATGTCCACGATTCTACGGGTTTGTTTTGGCTTCATGGGCACATCACGCATTCTTCTTTTGTTTTTTGGGGTTTTTTATTTTTATTTTGGCTCTATTTGCCCCACCCCCCTCTGCCAACATGGTGTGGATCACCATTGTCACAGTTTATTAATATATGATGCTCAATCTACTTCTGCAAAATTCTGCATGATGACTATTTATGTATCTGTCGATCTGTGCAGATTGTATAAATACTTGCAAATGCACATTCTCTCTGATGAATCAAATTATGCATATGTCTACGGTTTCTCTATCCTCACCAATTGGAAATATGCAGGGCATTATTGTAGCCTATTTGTTTAGTAATGCAGTTTTCATGTCAATATTTGGTCAGTGATATTTGTT
>PIJE02003318.1:22424-24924 GCA_002895965.2 Coryphaenoides rupestris | reverse complement strand
ATGGCCCACCTCTGCCCCTCTCACCCCTTCTCACACTTCTCCCTCTCTTTCTGTCTCCCCCCCCCCCCCTCCCGCCCCCCACGAGAGAGAGAAGAGAACGAGAACGACTACATAGACATTGCCATAGATGTATAATTCATGGGGCTGGTTTTGGCTCTATAAGGTAAGTGGATTCATTCAAATCTAATATATATGTGATATAATAGATATGTATTATCACATATAGGACTTTTATTTTCATTTTCTTTCTTTGTAGATTTGTGTGTGTGTGTGTGTGTGTGTGTGTGTGTGTGTGTGTGTGCACGTGTGTGTGTGTGCAGGGGGCGCACACATGCACTTGCCAGTGTCAGTGTCATTTATTAGGGTGGCTTGATTTTTTGGAGGTGAGGAGGAATAACAAGTTAGGGGCTTGGCAGCCACTCGCTCTCCCGCCATCTGCACCGGCCCCGCCTCGTTCTCGGGGTTTCCTCGGCGATGATGAGCGCTGTCAGGGGCTCTTTAACCTCCTAACTGCTGATCCCCACCGGCCCTAATCACACATTAATGACATCACCAGGACCCTGGGGCTGGCCGCATCGCTGCCTGCACACACAGAGTACTGATGAAGAGGCCAATTATGTCGGCGGCAGCTATATAGCGGCTATAAGCTCAGCTGATCTGGACCGGGGGGTTATGGGCTGGCTGGTAGTGTGTTAGTGGGCGGGTTACGCACACAAGACACGTGCGCACATTCGAGCAAAGATCATCTTTGATCTCTGCTACACTGGAGGTAATTGTGTTTGTGATAAATGTGTGTGTGTGTGTGTGTGTGTGTGTGTGTGTGTGTGTCAGGAAGGTATGATCTATACATCTTTAGCTATACACATAAAAGGTGCTAGTTTTGTTTGATTCAGGATATTTGGTGAGACAGTGCCTGATGTGTGTGTGTGTGTGTGTGTGTGTATAAAATAGTTTTACCGTGCGCCACGTTCTCACCTTCGGCAAACTTATTGGTGAAAAAGTGAACGAGCGAGCGTGCATGCGTGTGCGTGTGTGTGTGAGTGTGTGTGTGCGTGTGTGTGTGTGTGTGTGTGTGTGAGTGTGTGTGTGTGTGTGTGCGTGTGTGTGCGCCTGCCTGATTAGTATGCGCCGAGGTTTTTGACTGTGGAGCACCGCTGAGTGGGAAAATTATTCATATTTCATCTAAATTTCTTTGATTCCTCCTAGATGTGCTCTCGCCCTCCCTCTCTCTATCTCTCTCTCTCTCTCTCTCTCTCTCCTTCTCTCACTGACACATACGCACACACACTGTCACACACACACACACACAAACACACACACACACACACACACACACACAAATACAATGACGCTCTCTCACACTGCGTCCGTCTCCCGCTCTCGGAGATGAGTAAGAGTGTTCGTATGAAATATTAACAGGCCATTTGCTCCTCTGCTCCTCTGCTTTGAGAGCTGGATGCTGGCACTGCCTCCCCGGCTCCTCTTTGAGGCCATCTGCTGGGTTACAGGCACAGAGGGGGGAGGGGGGGAGGCTTCAGAGACGAAGGAGGGGGCGGGGGCGGGGGGGGCGGCGGGTGGGGGGGAGGTCTCTGTCACCCAGGCCTTTTGGGCCCGGGCCCCAGAAAGTGGCACGGTCCCCGGGGACGGACGGATCTGCTCCCGACCTGCTGGGTGACGGGGGAGCATCAAAGCACCTCCAGCCTGCCAGATCGCTCGCTCGCGCTACCGGGGACACCGGCATGTAAACGCGGCCGATTACCCCACCGACGTCCACAGGGGGGACGGGAGACCGCGGCGGCGGCGGTGGCGGCGGCGGTGGCGGTGGCGGCGGCGGCGGCGTCAAAGTCTTTGTGTTGCTTCTGAGGGGCCCATCGCAGTTTATGTGCTATTTATGTAAGGCTTTGTAGAACAGCAGTTTGGTCACAGAGTCCTTGACAAAATGCCCAGACTCCCTCCAGAGGCGCCCGGGTTTTCCCTTAAAACAAAAAAAAAAACACAAAAACCCTCCACCACACCTCCTCACTTGTTTGAAGGGATCTCAAAGGGCTGTTTTATTTTTTTATGATCGCGCCGCACTAATTTGACATTATAATGAACCTTGCGCTGGAGACGCTTGACGAGGGGCGAGACGACAGCAGGAATGCTGACGAGCTAGGGAACAGTAAATGGGTGCTTAAACGATCCGATTGGTCGACGGGGCCAATCAATCACACCACACCTTGAGGAGGTGTAGCACCTGCCTTTTTTTTTTTTTATCGGGAGCCAATGGCATCGAACGGAACACCAATATCTGAATTAATTAAAGTCCAGGTTGGTGTCCAGGTAACAGTAACTCTCCTGTCCAGCCTCTCAACTAGAACTTTTAGTTTTGTCATCCGAGTGATAAAAATCTGAAAATAGGTGATGGAGTGTGTGTGTGTGTACGTGTGTGTGTGTGTGTGTGTGTGTGTGTGTGCGTGTGCGCGTGTGTGTGTGTGTCTGTGTGTGTGTGTGTGTCTGT
>PIJE02003318.1:10000-12412 GCA_002895965.2 Coryphaenoides rupestris | reverse complement strand
GATTTCAAACAGAGAGCCGTGTACAGAACAAACACTCCAGGCTTGAACTGTACAACCTCTACAATGTATAGCAGCAGCGGCAGCGGCAGCAGCAGCGACCGTATATTTCATAAAGGCGTCCGCGTCACAATACCAATTCACCAATGAACCTAAACATAAAAGGTGTCGCTTGACTAATAGTGACGCTGTTGATCAAACTCATTTCAATACCTTGTTGATGACACACATGGCACTTTCCCGCATAAAGCACATGAAATGAACGCAGAACACACTTGTGCCGTTCAGCAGTACAGCATTCAATCAAAAGTGGGTCAGGGAGGGCAGGACTTTATTAGTGGCTAATAATCTGTATGTATGTATGTATGCATGTATGTATCTATGTATATTTGTATGTGTGTTGATGCATGCATGCATGGACGTGTCACTTTGTTGTATGTTGTTCCTTCGATTTTTCTTCAACAACCGTTCATCCGGTCGCCTTCACACTTGGTGGGTGTATCGCTGAGAACCCAAGGAAGTGCAGTGTCCAGTGTGAAGACGTTTGGCCAAGCGGTTCTCGAGAAATCCGCAAACGGCAACACGAAGGCCGAGCCATCGGGCCCGTTCCATTCCGGGGCGCAATATTATCAACAACTATACATTCACAGTTCTTCCTTTGGTGGCATCGCTCCCCTCACCTCTAAATCCACCTCTAAATATGCATCGGAGCGGAAAAAACCCACAGCACAGTGTCTTTAACGGCGGGACTAGATCATTTGAGTCGTGACGCTAGCGCTTAGCTCCGAGCGCAGCCTATTGTTTTCCCGGTTCGCGCCACATGAGTCGATGAGTCGATTCCGCTCGGGAGATTGGGCTTAGCGGCTGGCGGGCGGACACACTGTTGTTGTTGTGTTGTGTGGTGTCTTTAGCTAAGCCAGAGGAGAAGTGACGCCCGGGGGGGCGCTCCTGAGCCTCCCGGCCCGCCCTTTTTTTTCTTCCTTGCAGGAATCTCCTCTTCCTCTGCGGAAGTTTATCCTGCTCCGGCCCGCCTGTCACCCACGCTTCCCGAAGGAAAGTGACAGGGGCTTTATTCACCCGCTGACCCGTAAAGAGAGGACACTGGCTGTGTGCGTGCGTGTGTGTGTGTGTGTCTGTGTGTGTGTGAGCGACTGCATGTGTGTATCCTGACTAAGGGTTTCTTTTCTTTCCAGTAAGGAGACACTATGAATCTTGTACATTCAGCACGACCTCTGTGCGTATGAGCCCGCGAGTGTGCGCACGTTACTGCGTGCATGCGCATGCGCGAGTGTGTGTCTGCTTGTTTGTGTGTGTATTAGTGTGTGTGTGTGTGTGTGTGTCTGCTCCTACTTGTCACAGGGACATGCATTCAGCGCTGCTGTGTCCTTTAGGATCCCCAACCCCTCCCATACCCCCCCCCCCCCCCCTTCCACTGAAAGACAATATAACTTTCTCCTCTCACTCCAGACACACACTCATTTTAAATTCAGATGTAAACAAATATATTTATATATTTGCATTTTTGCCAAGTGATGCACTTTTATCAGGTCCCTAAACAAATGAAAAAAATGTCTTTGTTCTATTTGCTGGCTTTTTTTTCATGTAACTTGTATTCTCTTTCAGCACATAAAGAGCGAGCGAGAGACAATGAGATAAAATGGGAGAGAGATAAAGAGCGAGAGAGAGAGAGAGCTAGAGGTTGAGAGAGACAGAGGGAAAGAGAGAGAGAGAGAATGCTGTCCATCTGGTCCGAGGGTTGCTCTCCAATAGTCCCTGGCACGGGCAGTTCGGCTCTGCATGCGGCTACGGTGCCAATTCACCCAAACACGGGCCCCGTCTTGACCCAGATCAGGAGACCCGAATCCCGGCACTGGTCAAACTGGTCCTACCCTTCCTCACTACACCACACTACGAAATCCCTCCGCCGCCACCACCACCCCCACCACGACCACCACCACCACCACCCCCACCCCTACACATGCATGTGGAGCTCTTAAGAATAAAGTTGTGTGAGATTATCAGGCGGTCACTTAAGTGGAAGAGAGGGAAAGTGGCAGGGGGAGGGGGGATGAGGGGGGAGGGGAGGGACGGAGAGAGTAAAGTGCTGTCCTCTTAGCTGAAGATTATCCGCTAAAACGAGGAGACGGCTGCAGAGATGGCGATCGGATGGAGGAGAAGAGACAGGGTGGTGGTGGGGGTGGTGGTGGTGGTGGTGGCGGCGGTGTGGCGACAAAGAGGAACCTAAGGGACATCATGTGAATTAAGGGAGATATGCATGCGCCAGGATAAAAGGCTGCAAAGTACGTCATCGGACGGAGACCGGGCGAGCGAGCTGTGATGGCGTAGAGTGGGAGAGAGGGGAGAGAGAGAGAGGGAGGGTGAGAGGAGATGGAGGGACAGGCAGAGAGAGAGAGA
>PIJE02003318.1:0-7500 GCA_002895965.2 Coryphaenoides rupestris | reverse complement strand
CACACACACAGACTTGCCCATGATCTGCTATTAGTGAATTCAAATCAACATTGTTAGTTTCATCATTATTTGCTTATATTGCATATAACCTATTTATTGTCAAATAAATAGAAAATAGAAAACAGACATGCACACACACACACAGACACACACACAGACACACACACACACACACACACACACACACACACACACACACACACACACGGTCCTTGACGCTGGCTTGAACAAGTGAAGTGATGGGGATGGACTAGAAACCACAACCTCTCCCCTGTGTGTGTGTGTGTGTGTGTGTGTCAGATTTACTATCTAATCTACATTAGGATAAGGCTTTCACTGCTCTGAGAGAGAGAGAGAGAGAGAGAGAGAGAGAGAGAGGAGAGAGAGAGAGAGAGAGAGAGAGAGAGAGAGGAAGAACTGAAAAGCTCTGTCACCTTTTCATCCGGAGGCCCCGGCCTGTTTAGCCTGCTTGTCATTACATTAAAGGATGAGGTGGAATGAGAAGCCGTATTTAAAGATACCATCCCGTTCATCCCTTTAATTTCTCTTTAGTTAAGAGAATACCCACCAAGCTCCCCCCCCTCCCACCGCACCCTCCAGCCCCCCCCCCCCCACACACACACACACACACACACACACACACACACACTCTCGCTCTCAACTCCCTCTTCCAGGGATGCTCCCTCGCTCCGTTTAATTTCTCTTTACCTAAAGACTTCATCCCGCTGATGGATGTTTGTCTCAGTGACAATAACACCGACAAGGTGGTTACCTCTAAAGCTCTTAATCCCACGCTTTGTTTCTCTCCTTTTCTGAAAGGGATGGAGAGTCTGAGCGAGAGGAGGGGAGGAGGAGGCACAGGCCACAAGAGTAGCAGATCTGGGTCCCTTAAGGGTCACGTTAACCCCCCGGTTTTAGCAGGAGAACGTCTGCCACGGGTCAAAAGTGTGAGGGATGTTGTCTAACGTTGTCGAGACCCTCGTCACTCTCTCGCAGGGTGCGCCGCCAATAAAAAAACAAACACTCCGACACTTTGCCGGAAGTAACAGACTTCTTGTATCTCACAGAGAATTTCCGCCGTTTACATTAACAACTGTACACATTTTAGTCAAAAATAAAACAGAAACATTCACCAACCCTCTGTGAGAGACAAACGAAACGTTTTCAAGAAGAAGAAATAATATACACCACGTTTGATGTCACCAAAACAATACTGCCTTTTTTTTTTTTGATTGGAGTCGCAAGGAACACCCTGAGAAAGTATGCGACGTCCTGAATCGGCTCTATTGAAATATTGACAATGAGGGCTCTGTTTGATAGACTCTGCACTAGTTCCTGGCTTGGAACGAACTCCTACATCCTAATGGGGCAGAGAGCAGAGAGTCGGAGGAGTTTTAGTGAGAAGCTTCGCATGCATGCTGACAGTCTGCATTGTCTGCATCATGACAGAAATTACAGACTTTTAAAAAAAACAAGACAACTAGGTAGAGACCATCCTGATGGCACAATTTCACAATTTCAGCATCTTGCTGAAGATGGAACCAGTTGGAACAAACTTTCAAAAACCAAAAAGGGGACAGACCAATCAGCGCTCCTTGCTTAATGACAAAGCAAGGAGTGGTGCACTCTTTGTTTTATAATTGGCGCAGAAGTTAATTAGTTATATAATATAATACATTTTATATAATGAAATTCGATTGTCTATTTTACTTCCGACCTGATTCGGCAAGACCAAAGACAGCAAGAGTCTCTTGGCAGTTTAATCAGATTTTTCTGAAAACACTAAATGTTAAACATTACTTTTGTTTATTTTTCTCTATATTTTCTATATATGTTTGATATATAATAATTTAAATGGCAGATACTGTACACTGTACATCTGTACACACTACATTCATTCTTTTGAAACTGGTTCATTTGACATGAAAATTAAAACGATTTTGATTTGGGTTTGCACTTCTGAGGAGGATTTAAACACTTGATGAATGATCCTTAAATATCATAATGCTTAAGTAATACTTTCTCAACGGTTTGCCTGACTATCTATCTATCTATCTATCTATCTGATGAGTATAAAGATTACACACAGAAACTGAGATACATACACATGCACACACAGTATACAATAGTATAAATAAACAAACAAACAAATATAATATATACTACTGCACACATACTGCCGTACACACACACACACACACACACACACACACACGCATACACGCCAAATCCACAAGAGTCTTGGGAAGTAGGCTAAGCAGACCACAGTGCTAACCTCTCTCTTGCTCTCTCCCAGCTTACAGTACGGCCCCGGAGAGACAGAGAAAGGGCATGGGGGTGGGGGGGGGGGGGGGGGGGTGATGGCGATGAGAGAGATGAGAGAGAGAGAGAGAGAGAGAGAGAGAGGGAGAGAGGGAGAGGGAGCGGAAGAGAGGCAGTGGGTGGTGGTGGTGGTGGTGGGGGATGTTGGTGGGGTGGGGGGGGAGCATGGGGTGATGGAGATGAGAGAGAGAGTGAGAGTGAGAGAGCAGTGGTGGGGTGGGGTGGGGGTGGTAGGGCGAGGGTGGTAGAGAGGGAGTGAGGTTGAGGGTGGGGGTGAGGGTGGGGGTTGCGAGGAATCTTCCAGGGGGACATCTGTCACTGTGGGCAACTTGTGAGCTGCTTTTTTCCCTGCCAGCTCCGTGACCCATGGATTCTCTTGCATGACTGGCCAAGAACTATGAGATTTTAGAAGGGCGGGTTGTGGGGGGGGGGGGGGGAGAGCCTGGGAGCCCCTGCTCGGGCCCCCGGTGAGACCCCGTAACCCCCATAACCCTCATACCCTCTAGACGGCCGGGTTAAGTAATCTCCTTGCGTGTCATATGAGGCGGAGATAAACGCTAAATCCCCTCCGAAGGGGATTGGTAATGGCGCATCGGTAAAGGTCATACAACACGCGGACCGTCATGTACACATCATGACAACTGCAATTACAATTGCAATTGTCAATTGTTCACATAGTCTAGCTGATTCAGTGGACGTATTACGGACGCTGTGATTCGTCTGTGAACGATGGGACCGGACCGAATTGAAACCGTCATTAAAAGAAAAACTGGCATTGTGATAATAGGACCATACTCAACAAGTATAAATTCCCATGGAAAATAAATGCATCCACCCCCACCGCACCCCCCCCCCCCCCCACCCGCTTCACCCCCTCTTCCTCCGGCATCCAATAGTGCATGAAAAAAACTAATAACCACCGGAGAAAAAAAAGAAAAAGGAAAAAAAAAAAAGGAAGAGAAACGAAAACCAGATGGAGAGCGATCCTCGTCATCTCCTCCTGGTTCTGTGGTGGTTCCATCAGGCTGCCATGTGCCCACCGCCGCCCGCCGCCGCCGCCACCGCCGCTTACCGCCATCCCGCCGAGACCTGCGGCCGTGCGTGCGGACCGCCGATGAATGCCGTTAACGCTGAATAGAGCTCTGGCACATTGGCGGGTGTTTGTGTGTGTGTGTGTTGGGGGGGGGGGGGAGGGGCGACATGGGGGAATGTTGGGCCTCCTGTCGCAGGTGCCGGAGCGCTAGAGTAAACAAACACAATAACATGCTTTTTTTTTTTGACGCACAGATGCCGACACACACTTAGACACACACACACACACACACACCACACACACACACACACATACATACACACGCATGCACATGCACACACACACACACGCACACTAGGGCAGGGATGCACCCGACAGATACACATACCGGGGAGGGGGTAAACACACACACAAACACACACACACACACACACACACAGGCACACACACAGGCACACACACACACACACACATACACTTTTTTGTGATTTGTGCACATTCACAAACATATGCAAGTGAAATACAATGGAGTCTTTGTGTGTTTGTGTGCGTACGTGTGTGTGACTGTGTGTGACTGTGTGTGTGTGTGTGTGTGTTGTGTGTGTGTGTGTGTGTGTGTGTGTGTGTCCGCTAGGCCCTCCTTTTCTAATCTGGGATTATGCTATTCCTATTCTGATGGAAGCAGAGCAGACAAAGCCTTATTTCATGGGAGGAAACGAGCAGTAATGATGTTAATGCCTCAATCTGCAACGTTTAAACATTAAATGCCTCCTCTCTCTCTTGATGCCACACTATCTCTCTCTATCTCTCCATCTATCTCTCTCTCTCTCTGTCTCCCTTCCTTCTCTCTCTCTCTCTCTTGCTGTATCTCTCGCCCTCCCTCACTCTCTCTCTCTCTATCTCTCTCTCTCACGCACATACACAGAGACACACATGGCTATTCATGTATATATCTATACAAAAGCAATATAAACAAAAACATTTAATTTTGCATTATTTACCCGTCACTATCTGTTGCATCTGTGTCTTTTTGTGTATATATCTATGTGTATGCGCCTGTGTGCGTGTGTATGTGTGTGTGCGTGTTTGTGTGCGTGCCTCTCTCCGTGTGTGTGTGTGTGTGTGTGTGTGTGTGCGTGTGCGTGCGTGCGTGTGTCCTATTGTGAGCAGTACACAATACAGTATAGCCACTCCCAGGGGGGAGTAATGTGACACTAAAATTGTCCATTAGCACACTATCAACGCTATTCTCTGCTGTTGTGTCACGCTTCCGCAAGCCATTTGTGGCTTTTGTGGTGCGGCAATTCAGCTCCCAGTGACGGGGATAGATCACTTTTATTGGTACCGGTTTTCTAAAACAGCCACTCAATAAAAACACAATGTGGAAAAATGAATCTATTTATCTATCTCTCTATCTATCTACTGTATCCATCTACCATCTACCATCTATCCATCTATCTATCTATCTATCTATCTATCTATCTATCTAGGGGGGATCCTAAAGGACACAGCAGCGCTGAATGCATGTCCCTGTGACAAGTAGGAGCAGACACACACACACACACACACACTAATACACACACAAACAAGCAGACACACACTCGCGCATGCGCATGCACGCAGTAACGTGCGCACACTCGCGGGCTCATACGCACAGAGGTCGTGCTGAATGTACAAGATTCATAGTGTCTCCTTACTGGAAAGAAAAGAAACCCTTAGTCAGGATACACACATGCAGTCGCTCACACACACACAGACACACACACACACACGCACGCACACAGCCAGTGTCCTCTCTTTACGGGTCAGCGGGTGAATAAAGCCCCTGTCACTTTCCTTCGGGAAGCGTGGGTGACAGGCGGGCCGGAGCAGGATAAACTTCCGCAGAGGAAGAGGAGATTCCTGCAAGGAAGAAAAAAAAGGGCGGGCCGGGAGGCTCAGGAGCGCCCCCCCGGGCGTCACTTCTCCTCTGGCTTAGCTAAAGACACCACACAACACAACAACAACAGTGTGTCCGCCCGCCAGCCGCTAAGCCCAATCTCCCGAGCGGAATCGACTCATCGACTCATGTGGCGCGAACCGGGAAAACAATAGGCTGCGCTCGGAGCTAAGCGCTAGCGTCACGACTCAAATGATCTAGTCCCGCCGTTAAAGACACTGTGCTGTGGGTTTTTTCCGCTCCGATGCATATTTAGAGGTGGATTTAGAGGTGAGGGGAGCGATGCCACCAAAGGAAGAACTGTGAATGTATAGTTGTTGATAATATTGCGCCCCGGAATGGAACGGGCCCGATGGCTCGGCCTTCGTGTTGCCGTTTGCGGATTTCTCGAGAACCGCTTGGCCAAACGTCTTCACACTGGACACTGCACTTCCTTGGGTTCTCAGCGATACACCCACCAAGTGTGAAGGCGACCGGATGAACGGTTGTTGAGAAAATCGAAGGAAACAACATACAACAAAGTGACACGTCCATGCATGCATGCATACACACATACAAATATACATAGATACATACATGCATACATACATACATACAGATTATTAGCCACTAATAAAGTCCTGCCCTCCCTGACCCACTTTTGATTGAATGCTGTACTGCTGAACGGCACAAGTGTGTTCTGCGTTCATTTCATGTGCTTTATGCGGGAAAGTGCCATGTGTGTCATCAACAAGGTATTGAAATGAGTTTGATCAACAGCGTCACTATTAGTCAAGCGACACCTTTTATGTTTCGGTTCATTGGTGAATTGGTATTGTGACGCGGACGCCTTTATGAAATATACGGTCGCTGCTGCTGCCGCTGCCGCTGCTGCTATACATTGTAGAGGTTGTACAGTTCAAGCCTGGAGTGTTTGTTCTGTACACGGCTCTTCTGTTTGAAGACCCCCACCACCCCACGCCCCCCCCCCCCCCCCCCTTCCCTCCCCTCCCCCGCCCCCAACCTCACCCCACCCTCCCACACACACACGCACACACACACACACCTATCCTTTGCGTACAAATGGAGACAGAGCGTTCACACAGAGTGAGGGCCTGGCACCGAGGAGGGTCATGTTCTCCGTGTGGTTATTCTACCAGAATAAAGGAGAGGAGAGAGAAAGGAGAGAGAAAGAGAAAGAGAAAGAGAGAGAGAGAGACAGAGACAGGAGAGATCAACGGTCTAGCCCTCTTTGCGTCACTCACAGCGCGCGCCCTCGACGGGGGACCCGCACTCCTCCACTCTTAGCCGAGCCCTCTGCCTCAGACAGATACTGAGAGAGAGAGAGAGAGACAGAGGGCCTTATAATAGACCTCTCCTTTTCCAAACACTGGATCGGCGCTGACACAGGTGTCAGTGCCGCTCATTTTTAGGCCAGGTTTAGCCAATGGCGAAGGCACAGAGGTGTGGCGTGATACACTTGGCACACCCTCCCTCTCTCTCTCGCTCTCTCTCTCTCTCTCTGCCTCTCTCTCTGTGCACACACACACACACACACACACATACTGGAAGATGCTTCTAATGGCAGTATAAAGAGGAGATTACTGCAGCTTCAACATTCAACGTCCTTCTGTTTGTTTGTCTGTCTTTGTGTGTCTGTCCCTCGGTCTCCATGATCACAGACAATGTCATATAAGGTTGCCCCTGCGTGTGTGTGTGTGTGTGTGTGTGTGTCTCTCTGTCTGTCTGTCTGTCTGATGTGTATGTGTGTGTGTGTGTGTGTGTGTGTGTGTGTGTGTGTGTGTGTGTGTGTGTGTGTCGCGTGTGTGTGTGTGTGTGTGTGTGCGTGTGTGTGCACGTGTGTGTCTATCTGTCTGTCTGTCTGTCTGTCTGTCTAAAGCAGAGCATGGTTAGGAGATATTTTATATCTCATGACAATGGGGCCACAAATAGGCACATGTCTCTCTATTTACAGCCCCTTATGTCTCCTCTGGTTCTGATACAACAGCTCTGGCATACCAGGGTTAAGAGGGATATTTCACTGTGTGTGTTTGTGTGTGTTTCCATGAATGCGTCAGGGAATATACATGTATATATGTATATAGTCACACCCCAAGTTTAAGGCTAAACCACCCTTCATTAAAAGTGTTTTTCCGTTGCACAGAAGTGGCCCTTGTACCTATTCTGAAATGGTTTTTTTGAAGAAGCTCTGAAAATGCCGTTTCTT
>PIJE02003317.1:6979-42568 GCA_002895965.2 Coryphaenoides rupestris | reverse complement strand
CCAGTCCGGGTGGGGCTTGTACCTGAAGACCATCTTTGGGGGGCTGGACATCAGCATTGCGCAGCAGCTGAAACCTGACTGGTGTTGCATCACAGTGTTCTCTGGCCTCAACCACACCAGGCATCCCAGCTGTAATAGAACAGAAGGAAGATAGTACATTAAAATATTGCCCACAGATAACATACAACCATACCATGTCCATAAAATAGAATAGCTAATACATGACAATGATAATTACCTGAAGTGCTGGTAACTCTTAATGTTTGGGAGCTTTTTGAAGTAGCTACTCAGATGCTGGTGCCAGTTGTAGCTTTCAACAAGCACTGTGCCGTCCTCCAGTCCGACAAGCTGTGGGATGTTGACTAGCTTCACAGGAGTGCTGTCTCTCACAACCCCAGCGATGTCAGCCAAAGTGTCCACTCTGGTCTTCCTGAAGCGCTGCTTGACCAGGCCGAAGCACCAGTCGGGGGCAAACTTGGTGTGGCCTGCAATCAGGAAGTGGAGGTCCAGCTTCAGGTGAAGCTTGTGCATGGTGCGCCAGGCACAGTACCACAGCACAAAATTGTTCTTGTTTTGTCCACTGCAGTTGTCACAATGAAGGTCCACGTGTGTTTCTCCAACTCCATAGTTGTTGAAGAAATGATGCACGTAGTTGATGACTGCATTGCTGCCCTTGCTTGAGGCCATCCCTTCATCGATCAGGTAGTTCAGGAGGCGATATAGAACAAAGGGGAAGAGAAGAAAAGACAAGATGCATTGAAAATCAACATCACAGAGGTGTGTGTAAACCAAATAAACATTGTTGTCATAGGATGAACTTATTCTCACCTGCTGTGCAAAATCAAAACCGTAGCGCATTGTGATCTCCCTGCTTGCAGGTGTGGAGGGGCCAAGGGAGAGATCCAACTCCTCACAGGTCTTGGCACAGGCAGCCTTCATGTCATTGTAGAGTGACCGCTCCTTTGCAACACTGTCGAGATGCTGTAGCTGCTTCTTTATCTTGGCTGATTTCACCACGTCAGGCAGGTTGGCACTGCGGAACAAGTCAACAAACAACACGTTGCCCTGCAAAAAAAGGATGAGTATGAACTTGGACAAATACAGGTGTACATATCCACACAACAGTAGTTTTTTATTACAAAAACATTAACACTTCTATTATCTATTACTTATATATTTACATACCAAGTGTCTCCGCTGCATCTTTGTAGATACGCCACACTGAGGCTTTGGTGACATTTGATGGCAACAACTTTGCCTTCAAGTCTTTGTGACCACGGTATCATCCAGGCATGGCAATGGAGTGCTCCTCTGCGTAGTTTTTGATGAACGACAACTCTTTGGTGGTCCTCATGCTTGAGGGACATGCTGTTTGCTTGTGGACGTTTGGCATATCTCTCGCGTGGAACTGCACCCTGATCTCTGTACGATTGCAGTAGGGTCTGGAGAAGATTTTTGCTGACACTCAAACAAAAAAACAAAGGACTCAGAGTGTGGTCCTGCTAACACCTGGGCTGCTAGCTAACGTTTGACAACAGTGGGATAGTGGCTCCTTTGTTCTTGTGTTTGGTCAACACAGCTATGACTAGATGGCTAACAAACAGAAAGCTAGCTAGTGTAACGGATGCCAACTGAGCTAGCAGGCTAGTTGCAGCAGGGCTTTTAGCTCAGTGGTTAAAGTGTTCGACTCCCATGCCGGTGTGTTGTTGTAGTTGACGAGGTGGCAGGTTCGAGACCCGTGAGTGGTCAAATCGGCTTCGGCTACACTAGTTTGGATAATGGTAGCTTTGTACTAGCAACAACGCTAGCTTGCTGCTGTGCTAACGTTTCTCAACAGAGTTAGCTGTGTTAACGTTAGCTTGCGGCTGACGGGGGCTCTTTGTTGGCTAGCATTGTTGCTAGTGCAAAGCTACAATTAACTCTATATTAGCTAGCATTATGCTTGCCTACACAGCTAGATGATCACACAAATAAACAATAAATATGTAACTTACCCAACAACAAAGCCGAACGTTGCACAGCAGAATCAGAGCACTTTTCACCATCCCAAAAGTCCTCAATAAACGAGTTCATGATCAACTTATGTTCTGCATCGTCAATGCCCCTACGCCTACTGTTGGGAGTTGTGGATGTATTAATCTTGTGCGCCAGTAACTTTCCACTCTGCCGTGTGGCCTACGTGACTAGTTAGCTGTTTGGCCTACGTGACTAGTTAGCTGTTTGACCTACGTGACTAGTTAGCTGTTTGACCTACGTGACTAGTTAGCTGTTTGGCCTACGTGACTAGTTAGCTGTTTGACCTACGTGACTAGTTAGCTTCACTCTTATCTGTTTGCCCTGGGAGGCCTCTGAGTCGCAGCTGTTGTTGTGGGAACATGTTGCCTCTTTTATCTGGATTGGCTGTCCAGCGGAGGGAACGGGAAGGTCTCAACGTGAGACCTTGCTGTCCCTGCTTCCTGGTCTGTTGCATAGAGACCCACATCTCTGTGTGGGTCACGTGAGGCCGTGGTATCCCTGCTTCAAGTTAACTGTCTGTCTGTCTGTTACATCCACGTGGGGCCTGGTGTCCTGGCGTCTCCGGATCGGCTGTCTGGGGTGTGGAGACGGAAGGGTCTCCATGTAAGGCCTTGTTGTCCCTGCTCCCTGAATGGCTGTCTTAGAGGCGTTTCCATGTCTGCTTCCCGAGATGATTTGTTGTGTCTATATGTAAATGTTCCTCTTGTTTTTCCCATGCAAAATGTATATATTGTCAAGTAGGGTTGATTCACCGGTGTCCGAAAAACCATGTAATAATGGGTAAAGTAAGGGGAAGTGGCATACTTATAATCTATGCATATAACAATAATATTTTGTAATTGTTATCATATATCATATGTTGAGAAGGTGATGTTTTATGGGTTAATGATGCTTGATCATATTTTAAGACATTGTGTTTTGTCATTTATAAGCATGTTAACATTGTTATAATTCCTTTTACTCATAATCAGGCGTATTATATTATGTGTGATGAACTGGCAAGAAATGTTGACTGAAATAACGATTAAGAAACCTAAGGGAGTCATTACGAGGATATTACCATAAGTATAGACTGGAGTCTGTTGATGGCATGTGTAAATATTAAGTATCTATGATTGTGACCGATAACCATTGGGTCCATAGTAGTAAGAATATCATAGGCATAAGGTAGGCCTAGGAGAGCAACAAGGCTCTAAAGCACGAACAGTGGTAGTTCATTTAAGTAAACACTGGATGGCAGCATCACGAATAGAGCGCCAGGTGGTGGACACACCCCCGGGGTATTTCCAAAATAGTCAGCATCTTTTTGGTAAATAGTCAGCATCTTTTTGGTTGACAGTCAGCACTTATTTGGTGTTATAAAATAGTAAGTAGTAAAATAGTAAGAAGAGAACCCAGGTGATCTGAGGACATGACCGGGTAAGAAGCGACTGCGCATGCGACAAGGGGATAGAAAAAATAGTAAAGAGGACTCTAGTATAAAAGATAACAACTGAGAGAAATAGACGAGAACAGCCCCCAGACGAAGAGAAGAGAAGACCCAGGACTTAAGACAACCCCAAGGAGATGGAGAGAAACGCACTTAGAAGCCCAGACGATTATTATAAGAAGATAGAAGAAACCCCAGAAGATTATTAAAGAAGACAGAAGAAACCTGGAAGAAGAATAGAAGAATAAAGCAGAAGAATAAAGCAGAAGAATAAAACAGAAGAATAAAATAGAAGAACGGAACAGAAGAAACTTTATAAATACTTATTTGGAATATACCCAGTTTGGGAGAACTATTGGGAAGTATTACTTTTTAATACTTCAAATATTCCTAACATTTATTTATTCAGTCCACAACAGGTCTCTCTCGACGGTCTATCAAGGGGGGGGGTTGTCTCCCGCAGCCCAGTCCGGCTGTGTAGGCCCCCAGCTGCTATTTAGACAGAATCATAGATAAGAGCCATGAGCTCAACAGTGCACGCGAAAGGCAGGGCTGGAGCCCTGTGTTGAGGAACAGGCACACACAACCTCGAGGGAGATTCGGACGCCTTGCTCTCTCATACAATACCATCGATATACGGACGGTTAGTAATATCAATGCTCGACATATGTGGATGATTTATGGCTTTAGGAGGACAGTCTACTAACCCACGGGGGGAGTAAACCTCTAGGGTCTCTCGTTGATGGCATGTAGTGAAGAGAAGAATCCGAAAAGCTTTTAGATAAACATCTGCATATCAAGGGCATTAAGGAGGACTTATTTATTGTTACACCGGTGGTCCGGACTACTGAACCTGAAGAACCAAGACTCCATCTGGATACCATTAGCTACTACCCCTGCAGTCGTGTCTCTATTTCCTATCAAAAACAGATACATTAGAATTATTCCCTCCCAACTATATTATTCCCCATGAGGTGCCCTAGAGGTCACAGAATGAGTTGGCCTAGATTATTATTATGGACCATTATATACTTTATTCGTACAATTGCATTTACCTTTATTATAACTATATTTGCTGATTTTGTGCTGAGCATTTTGCTGTCCCACTGCTGAAATATCATAATAAAAATATCAATTGGTTGATAAATAGATTACCTGTGGACATTCGATTATTGCCGAAGGAGAAGAAGATTCAAGAGTGTTTGAGGTTGACACCTGGTTCGAAGAGGTCACTTTAGTAAAATACAACATATCCCTAGGGCTATTCATTTCCAAGCCTTAAAATATATCCTAGCGAATCACCAAGCGCACGGATCCCAGGGGGGAGCTGCCACAACGAACACGATTGGGAGCTGTGGCTCGAAGCCAGGGTTATGCCTTGGGTCGTGGCACCAATGTAAGCGGGGTAGACGTTCGGACATAAGGCAGTTAGGGGCTAGGCTAGTCTCCCCAACGACCTGTTAACAACCGTTACTGGATACAGGTTTCACAACACCTCCGTTAGAGGAGGTTATCTGAGCGGATCTAACACTTGGCGCCCAACGTGGGGCACGACGAAGGAATCGTGGTGCTCTCAGACCGAACCCCCGGTGTGCAGACTGAAACTTACTGGATAGAAACAGACGTCTTTAGACCTCGGCCCAGGAGAAGTGCACATCTGGACAGTGATACGACCCGTGGGAGCATGCAGTAGCAGAAGGCTACCCGAGCGCCCCGAAGCAGGGAGGAGAGTCTGTTGGCTATTTGCAGACACCTCCGCCGGACCCATAAAAAGAAGGACCGGGTATTCTAAGTCGACCGACGACGAGGCCAGACGAAGAATAAGGAATAGGAGCCCGATAGTTATATATAGACTATAGGGGTTAGCATAACCAAAAACTAGTTCTTCCTCTCCCCTTACTCAACGCGCAACGAGTGGCCCAGAGGAGAGAACGACTCAGTATGGCTGATAGCACAGAGGAACCACAAGAACCTCCGGGAGACCTGGCCAATGAAAATTGCCCCGATGTAGAAACCGAGCAATACGATCCAGCAGAACCATCCCCAGAAGGGGGAATAGGAGAACAGTATGGAGCTGTGGGAGGAGAGTCCGCGACTACGGAAGGATCCGGAAGGTCGGCAGAATTAGATCCAGCGAAATTGACCTTCTCAGATAAGTCAGAAAAGGGCACATGTAGAATAATGTTTGTCAGAAAAGGTTATAAATCTTGGGACGACCGGCTAGAAAGGGTGACAGAACAGTGGGGAAGGATAACAGCTCTGATCAGTTCAAGTGGAGACTGTGATGCATGGATTAAGTTTGTAGCTAAGCATATGAACGTGGAGGGTATAATCATGAATCCAACCGTCAGAGCGACTTCAAGACATGACTATAATGAACATCTAGAGAAGTTGCAACAATATGGAAGAGAAGGAGAGGCGGAAGAAGAAACGGCCAGTGTGAGGTCTCAAACGCAAGAAAGGGGGGGAGACGACTTGGTCCCAGAAGAAGAGGTGGAGATTGAGGTACAAGAAGACGACTCATCCTCCCAAATGGGGGACTTCGAGCCGGAGGCTGAAGAAGACGGAGTAAAAAAGGATCTCTTAAGCACTCCATCCATTCTTCAAGATAGATCATTACAAGAATTTGTGGCACAGGGAGCCATAAAATAATTGGCGGAGACAAATAGGAAACTAACAGCTCATGCACAAGCCTTAGAGGCTGCATTTGAAGACATGGGGAAGAAACATAAAAAGAAGGTGAAGCAAGAAAAGGACCCGGGCTCGTATGACGGAAAAGCAAGATCGGCCCGACACCAACCAAACCCGGGAGACGACCTAGGAGAACATCGACCGGAAATCAAAGAAATTCAAAATCTGCGCCAATAGAGGGTGTAATTGCTATTACATGGGTCGGACACCCATGGGCTATAAATGGAGATGCGCTGATAGTCACCACGGATAGGAACCTACAAGTACTGAACACCAAATTTAGGCAGATATTACAGCAAAAAGTTGGTCCAAGTTACCAGAGAGAGGTCCGTACGGAACTACAGAAAAGAATAAGGCAGTCAACCCCGGTGGTAACTAGTGGGGGACAGACCCCCTATTACGCCATAATTCTTGTAGTGGTAAGAGATATGAAATTAGGAGAAGAACTTTCCTCGTACCAAGCAGTCCTAACCGGCCGCCTTGAATCAGGGATTCGTAGAGCAGAAGAACAAGGCTCAAGAAGAACAGTGATATGTACCGATGCTATTCGACCAGACGGGCTGGATTGGAAAGATGCAGAAAAAAATCACTCCGGCAGTGGAGAGACACATGTATCTGGACTGCGGGGAAGCCAACCCCTGTGAGATTGTGCAAGTGACTTTTCCCGAACAACTGGAGGAGGAAAAGGCTGAGATGCTGGAAGGTTTAAGTAAACTGACTGTAACCAAGAAAAAGGGAAAGAGCCAGGCGACATATAAGGAAGTAGCAACAAGTCGGTTTGAAGCCCGAAACCAAGTCTCAAGGGGGAACTCGGATTCCGAAGCTGAGGAAGAGGAAGAAGAACTGTCAGTGAAAAAGGTTAGTTACACGGAACAAAGGGGTCCTAAAGAAGAACCCCTGAAGCTAACAGAACACCCACCTCAGCCGGAACCTAGACACCCGGTAGCAACAAGAAAAAACCCCCGCAACGACACCGGCGGTTACTCCTAGACCACCATTAAGGGAAAGGCAGTCTACACCAAAACCTCCAGAAAGACCAGATTTGGAAGAGGAACAAGAATAGAATAGAATAGAACTTTATTAATCCCGAAGGAAATTCTTGTGCCAGGTTGCATAGCGATACAGTACAAAAACCACAGATTGATAAAATAACTAACGTATATGCAAATTACAGTTAAATATACAAACATGTGGGCAAGATAAGATATTCCGACGGCGAAAACAATTTGGCATAAATGAAGTGAATTATTATTGGACATGACATTAAGAATTAAGAATATGCCAGTGACTGTTCACAGCAGGGGTCCCCTCAATGATATGCAGATGAGGGCAAGTTGCCTGTAAATGACCAATATGGTATTTTTCCACCACACTCATTTGATTATTCAATAATCACACAATCAATCAATCGTAATACCTTATATAGTGTAACTTAGGAGTCGGTTACTCTGACCACATAGTGGTTCTAATCAGAGACTGAGTCCTTTGTTACTGGGTACGACTTGATGAACTTCTCCTTTCTTGTTCTAATGGCCCAATTACATGGCCAGACAGAAGTATCTTTCTGAGAAGATCAGAGAATTCTGTTATGACGAGGCTCAAGACATCACTTGCCTCCTGCCAAACAGCAGCTCAGAAGAAGAAGACTGTCCGTGTATAGCTGTTACTAGCACTCTGATTGTACTGTACATAGGCTCTCTCTCATTATCACAATGGCACACATGTATAAAAACATTGCAAATAAATTACATTAAATTATTTTTGCAATTTTTTGTACCGTTTACAACGTAGCCTGTGACAATAAAAAAACTTGAAACTTCATCTTATATTCATAATAGGCTTTATGTTCAAAACTTGTTGACCTAATGTTAACCCAGCTAGTGGGCCCCACTGAGGCCTACTGTAGTCCGGACGATAGAAATTTGATTATGTTTATTGACATTCATCTTCCCAACTACGGGGGCTCTACAGTTTCAGACAGAACGGCCAGTAAAAAATTGGGTTGCTGGAGTAATGGTCTGTTGGTTTGTCATTTTGGAACTATTCATAGAATAATACATGGGGATTGTGCATAACCATATAGATTAGAATTATGAATGCTGCCTTTAGTGAATTTAATGTATTAGTTTTTAGTAAGCTTACGAGCCGACATTGTCATTGAAAAGGCCATCAGACCACCACTGACAGATAATGACAGCTAGTTCAGTGGGGGAGTGGTTGGGGGTGGGGTTAACCAGCTATTGTTCCCACCCATTACCTGGCTGTGAGAGGTGTGAACAGCTCTGAATCTTTAAAGCTGTTTTTCTCTGCTTAGTGATTTCAGGTGTACCAACATTCACAGAATCATATCTTCTTCAAATATTTGCACTTTCATAATCTGTAAAAAACTGAAAAATGACCGTGGCAGACATCAGGACCAAACAGTGTGGGGGATATTTTCTTGGCACACTTTGGGCCCCTTAGTACCAATTGAGCATCGTTTAAACGGCACACATTTGGGATGTGGTGGAACGGGAGATTCGCATCATGGATGTGCAGCCGACAAATCTGCAGCAACTGTATGATGCTATCATGTCAATATGGAACAAAATCTCTGAGGAATGTTTCCAGCGCCTTGTTGAATCTGCCACGAGGAATTAAGGCAGTTCTGAAGGCAAAAGGGGGTCCAACCCGGTACTAGCAAGGTGTACCTCATAAAGTGGCCGGTGAGTGTATGTAGGCTGTATGTTTTCAAAAAAAAATGTATGATTGACTGTAAAAAAAAACTGTAAAAAAATAAAGACAATTTCATGAAACCCTCAGCCAGGTAGTGTATGTGCCTCTGTTGTCACATAATCAAACGTAACAACAGATTTTTCACATATTAAATCTTCCAGATAACACCACTATAATTTATGTAAGTCTGCTAAAATGTAAATAGAAATTTCACTTGAGAATGATTGGATTATCCTACCAAAACCATGTTGGCTTGTCTGTCCAGAACAGACAAACCAAGCATTCAATCAAAAATAAAGTCAAAGACAAAATGAAATAAAGATATGATAGGAAACCTGATACAAAAAGTGTTCACATCAGATAAGTACTAATATGTAGCAGGATGGTGCCGGTAAACAGAATTAGAACCTGTTCCAAAACCCTAAATACACAAATAGAAATGTTTGTACATTTCATATTGAAAGGCCTATTGTGTATAATTTAGTAATATGTACATTTAACTGCATAGAAAATTGTAATGGGAAATTTCATTTCAGGCCTTTCTTCCTGTTGGTATTAGGTTCTTGATGTAGATTGTTTTTACAACAGGCAATCTTGGTAAACTATATGGCAGGAAGATCCGGCCCTTCCTCACACGTGAAGCAGCGCAGATCCTGGTCCAATCGCTCGTTATCACTCGTCTCGACTACTGCAACTCTCTCCTGGCTGGACTCCCCGCCTCAACAATCAAGCCCTTACAACGCATCCAGAACGCAGCAGCACGCCTCGTGTTCAACCTACCTAAATTCTCCCATGTAACCCCCCTCTTCCGCAACCTCCACTGGCTCCCGGTAATCGCTCGCATTCGATTCAAGACACTGGTACTGACCTTCATGGCTGTCAACGGAACCGCCCCTACCTACCTCCAAACATTAGTCCGACCCTACGCCCCAGCCCGAGCACTCCGCTCGGCAACTTCTGCCAAACGACTGGTACCGCCTTCACTAAAAACAGCCAAACATCGCTCTTCCAAGTCCCAACTCTTCACGGTTCTGGCTCTGCAGTGGTGGAATGAGCTCCCGGCTCATGTCAGGACGGCCGAGTCGCTCGCCAGCTTCCGCAAGAGACTCAAGACCCACCTGTTCAGAGTTCACCTGGACTCTACATAACCCCCCCCCCAGCACTAACCTGCGTGTTTATATGTCTTAACATTTATTAATGGCACTTAGCATTGTTGTTCGTTCTCAGATGTTGTATCATGCTTAGAATTGCACGCCTGCCCAGCTACTTATGCAGACAACTTGGCAATTATGAAACTCGTTCTATTCGTCTCGTAAATATGAATGCTCGAAAACAGCTCTATTCTTATCTTCAGGTACCACAGTGATATATTGCTGCCTCTCCTTCAACAAATGTACTCTTTGTAAGTCGCTTTGGATAAAAGCGTCTGCCAAATGCCCTAAATGTAAATGTAAATAGTCAGGGGTGACAATACCCCCCCTCCCTCTTGTGTTTGAGAGTCTTTTGATCTCTTCACATCCTCTGTCCTGGTGACTCTAAACAATTCACTTTTATTGATCTTCTACGGCTCCGTTTCCTTATCTCCGATCGGCTGGAGGTGTAGCTGTTTCATTCAGGTTGTTGGTTGGGGTTCACTCAGGCGTTTTTCTTGTCTTTGTCTGTTGTTTTTTCATCTAGCTCTTCCCGGGGACATACTGTCTGGGATTCTTCTCCCCCTCTGTTTCCCCCCACTCTTCTGTTTCCTATTTGCATAATACACATGACCATTTGTCCTTTCTTAATCAATTTAGCTGTTTTCTTGTCTTTGTTCTCTGGCCTCCCGGAGATCCACCGTTTGGGACTTCCTCCCCCTTTCCATTTTACCCCCACCCTTCCGTCTCCTGCTTGCCCAATACACGTGACCATCTGTCTCTCCCAACCAACCCAGCCGTTCGCCGGCGACAAGATGGACGACTATTTATGTCAAAACCATAGACTACAATATTTTTGAAGAACAGAAGAAAGAACAGACTGTGAAAAAGAGATGAAAAAATCACGAATTAGTGAAAAGATACCGGTGAGCGTGTACACGCGACTGAGAAGAGTACATTGAGAGTGATACTCGTATAGAAGGAGAATGAAGACTCTGAAAAAGCTGAAACGGAATGGAGAAGAAAACGAATGTGGAAGAGACGGGTCGGATTGTGAAACGTGTTTGATGAACATGTCTGAACTTGGGAATTCGATGAAAAGTTCTTAGTGAGAGGAATCTAGATTCCAGTGAAAACGAAGAAGACGACTGAGTAAGGACAACGAGAACGAAAGAGAAGAGAGAACAGAGAATCGAGAATGAGAGAGAAGAAGTGGTGTGTGTGTGTGTGTGTGTGTGCGACAGTGCATGACATGTGTCAAGTGGGGTTGATTCACCGGTGCCCGAAAAACCATGTGATGATGGGTAAAGTAAGGGGGAGTGGGATACTTATAATCTATGCATATAACAATAATGATGTTTAGTGTTGTTTAACATATATCATGTGTGGAGAAGATGATGTTTTATGGATGTATGATGTTTAATCATGTTTAAAAGATACATTGTGTTTTGACATTCATAAGCATGGTTAATATTGTAGTAATTTCTTTTACTCATAGTCATGTGTATTATATATTCTGTGTGATGAAATAACTATTAAGAAACCTAAGGGAGTCATTACGAGGATATTACCATAAGTATAGACTATGGTCTGTTGATCCATCCATCCATCCATTATCGTCCGCTTATCCGGGGTCGGGTCGCGGTGGCAGCCGGCTAAGCAGGGCCCCCCAGGCTTCCTTCTCCCCAGCCACACTCTCTAGTTCCTCCTGGGGGATCCCGAGGCGTTCCCAGGCCAGACGAGATATGTAATCCCTCCAGCGAGTTCTGGGTCTGCCCCGGGGTCTCCTCCCAGTTGGACGTGCCCGGAAAACCTCCAAAAGGAGGCGCCCGGGGGGCATCCTAATCAGATGCCCGAACCACCTCAGCTGACTCCTTTCGATGCGGAGGAGCAGCGGTCTGTTGATGGTATGTGTAAATATTGAGTGTCTATGATTGTGATCGGTAACCATTGGGTCCATAGTAGTAAGAATATCATGGGCCTGGGGTAGGCCTAGCGGAACAACATAGAACGATTGTAATACATTTTAGTGAACACTGGATGGTGGTATTTTTGACAAAGCGCCAGGAAAACGATTGTAAGTGCCAGGAGGATTTGCTCATAGCATGAGGGCACCACTGACAGAGTGCCAAGTGGCCTTACTCAATACATGACGGCATTACTGACAGAGAGCCAAGTGGAAAACATGACGGTAACACTGACAAAATGCCAGGTGGTCTTGCTAAGCCAAGGGCGACGTAACCTAGCCTAAGCAGGAGTTCTTCCATGCTTTTATGCTGGTCAGCACTTTTTTGAATGATAGTCAGCACATTTTGGGGTGTTATGAAAAAATAGTAAGATACAACCCAGGTGATCTAAGGATAATGACCGGGGTTAGAGGCGACTGCGCATGCAACAAGGGGATAGAAAAAAGAGAAAAGCGGACTATATAAGAGAAAAATAGAGAGAAATAGCCGAGACCGGCCACCCCAGAAGAGATAGAAGACTTGGGACTGAATACCACCCCAAGTAGATAGAGAGAAACCCCAAAGATTATTACAAGAAATGAAGAAACCCAAGAGAAGATATGAGAAACTCCTGAAGATTATTAAGGAAGAATAGAAGAATATAAACAGGAGAAAGGAAATGAAGAGAGAACAGAACTGAAGAAACTTTACATACTTTCTTGGAAAAGCCCTTTTGGTCTGGATTCTAACCCTTTTGGACTATTCCCAATTTTGGATTATTTACATTTTCTGGATGACTCCCATTATCGGATTTATTCCCATTTTCGGATTATACCTGAAGATACTTTGAGGAACGATTGGTGACGTACTACTTTTAAAAATACTTTAACTTGTTTTAACATTTCTTTAGCCAGTCCACAACAGGTCTCTCTCTCTCTTAACGGATCATCAAAGGGGGGGGCTGTCTCCAGTCCGGCTGTGTTAAGGCCCCAGATGCTATTTTTAGACAAATTCCTGATTTTCACAGTGCGCACGAAAGGAGGAGCTAGTGTTGCGCAGAACGGCACACACAGCAACTAGAGAGATCCGGATAAGTTCATCAGACATCGGACGTCTTGATCTTTCATTTAGTACCATCAATATGGACGGACAGTAGTATCTAATGCTCAATATATGTGGATGATTTATGGCTTTAGGAGGACAGTCTACTAACCCACGGGGGGAGTAAGCCTCTAGGGCCTCTCGTCGATGGCATGTAGTGAAGAGAGAATCCGATGTTTAGTAGCTGCAAAATGCGTTTGAGCGCGAGATAAGTGCAGTTTGGACATCCGTGCCTTTCGCGACTAAACGCTTGGTGTTTGATGCCTAAACCGATGTTGCCCCACTGTCTTATGATGTACTCATGCCCACACAAGCGTTGGTAAGGTCGGATAAACGTCTTCACATCACAATGGCACACATGTATAAAAACATTGCAAATAAAATACATTAAATTATTGTTGCTATTTTTGTACCTTTTACAACTTCTGCTTGCATAAAGTTGTGAGACCATCACCTTTTATAAACCGATGTTGCCCCACTGTCTTATTGATTGTACTCATGCCCCACACAAGCGTTGAAGGTCGGATAAACGTTTCCATGAAAGGTGGTGAGGACCCAACCACCGTTAACCGCTTTAGAAAACACACAAGCGCTGTGAAAATGAATTGGTGACCAGCGTACGTCTCGAATGCAATACCCCCCCCCCAAAACTCCCAAACTGGTTAGGCGTGTAGCAGTCAAGTGAGGCTCGCGCCGCACCGATATCAGTACGAAGTGTTCATTCTGAGGACGAGATATAGGGTACTTATGAGCTTTATCTGCCGCGCGTGCTGTGGGCATTCCCAGTCACGGTTCAGCTAGAGCGCGTTGCTGCAAATGCTGTTTGATGCGCGAGGATAAGTGCAGTTTTGGGACATCCATGCCTTTTCGCGACTCACGCTTGGTGATTTGTATGCCTAACCCGATTGTTGCATCCCACTGTTATATGATGTACTCTGCCCCACACCGCGTTGGTAAGTCGGATCAACGTTTCCTGCATTGTGAGACCTCACTTTACTGTTTACGCTTAGAAAACACAAGCGCCTATTGTGAAAAATGAATTGTGAACTACTCTCGAATGCAATAACCCCCCAACTCCAAAACGGTAGGGAAGCAAGTAGAGGTGCACCAGCACAAGATACTACAGAGGGATCATTGGCAATAGACGTCATATATGAGATTATTGTGATGCGATGGCTAGCAAATGCGTTTTTGAGCGCAGAGATAAGTGCAGGATTCTGGACAATACCATGCCCTCTCAGACGACTAATCAGCGTCTTATGTCAGCTGTTTGCATGCCAAAACCGATGTTGCTCCTCACTGTTCTTATGAATGAACATAGTACTCATAGCTCCACACAAGCGTTGGTAAGGTCGGATAAACGCTTGGTGTTTGATGCCTAAACCGATGTTGCCCCACTGTCTTATGATGTACTCATGCCCACACAAGCGTTGGTAAGGTCGGATAAACGTTTCCATGAAAGTTGTGAAGACCTTACCAATGCTCAAATCATCTCAAACTGGTTTCTTGAACATGACAATGAGTTCACTATACTCAAATGGCCTCCACAATCACCAGATCTCAATCCAATAGAGCACCTTTGGGATGTGGTGGAACGGGAGATTCGCATCATGGATGTGCAGCCGACAAATCTGCAGCAACTGCGTGATGCTATCATGTCAATATGGACCAAAATCTCTGAGGAATGTTTCCAGCACCTTGTTGAATCTATGCCACGAAGAATTAAGGCAGTTCTGAAGGCAAAAGGGGGTCCAACCCGGTACTAGCAAGGTGTACCTAATAAAGTGGCCGGTGAGTGTATGTAGGCTGTATGTTTTCAAAAAAAAATGTATGATTGACTGTAAAAAAAAACTGTAAAAAAATAAAGACAATTTCATGAAACCCTCAGCCAGGTAGTGTATGTGCCTCTGTTGTCACATAATCAAACGTAACAACAGATTTTTCACATATTAAATCTTCCAGATAACACCACTATAATTTATGTAAGTCTGCTAAAATGTAAATAGAAATTTCACTTGAGAATGATTGGATTATCCTACCAAAACCATGTTGGCTTGTCTGTCCAGAACAGACAAACCAAGCATTCAATCAAAAATAAAGTCAAAGACAAAATGAAATAAAGATATGATAGGAAACCTGATACAAAAAGTGTTCACATCAGATAAGTACTAATATGTAGCAGGATGGTGCCGGTAAACAGAATTAGAACCTGTTCCAAAACCCTAAATACACAAATAGAAATGTTTGTACATTTCATATTGAAAGGCCTATTGTGTATAATTTAGTAATATGTACATTTAACTGCATAGAAAATTGTAATGGGAAATTTCATTTCAGGCCTTTCTTCCTGTTGGTATTAGGTTCTTGATGTAGATTGTTTTTACAACAGGCAATCTTGGTAAACTATATGGCAGGAGGAGACCCCTTCCTCCACCAGTCATACATGAAGGTGACGACTGGTCATGCAGATAAGCAGCTGGGGAAGAGGTTAAGTGAACCGTGAATGTTTATACAGGGGACAGAGATTCCTTGGGCAGGAAACCCCATCCCATGTGAACTGGGTATTCGGAGGGCAAGGGGAGGAGGTTTATTGCTGTCCCCAGAACCCCCTGGGCTGTAAAATGGGCTTAAAAGGCACATGTGAATATCTGTTTGTTACTCACTCTGCTAGAGAGGAGTCTGGTGAATGCATTCATTAAATACTCTTAATTCCTACAAGTATTTTGCCTGTTTAGACTCATTCGCCTCGGACGCAATTATTTTATCGGAGAATTGCCACGACAAAATGTTAGCAATTGTAGGCCTCGATACTAGATTTTGTAGCATGTAAGCAGCAGTGCACGTGTTGCGGAAACCAACATGAAATTTCGAGAATTCTTGGAGAAGAAGTCGAGGAGACGAAAGTGGCAAAATTGCAAAGACCTTTCTTACAACTTGCTACAGTTATAACAAAGGGAGGTCTGTCCCTTTGAATATCCTCCTGATCCCAACTCAAACCGATCTTTTTATGGTCTCCCTTTGGTTCTTAACACGCCCGTTAACACTCCCCTTAACACATGTATACACCCCTAATTGTGTTAATACACTTGTTGGGCTCATCCTGCTGGCGGCCCCTCAAATTGTCCTTGAATGGGTTTTTTAAATCACATGACCTTAACTAAGCTTAATCCATATTAGTACTTCTTTATACAGCACATAAACTAAAGTATTATTATAAAGAAAGATTAAACCAACATATACTAAAATGAAAACAGAAATGATGTATAGACTTGTTTGCAGTCCCAAATACCACAATACAAACACTCTGATATTAAACAACTTATGAACTGGAAATTCAAAGACAGTCACAAGATCAATCACAGTAAGCAAAATTACCAACACTAACTGAGTACGAAACATGAAGAGTAACAAAAAGATGTGTGTTAGAAACTTATGATTAAGATTTAAGGACCAGGGCACCATGTGGTGTGAAGTCACATGACAGTCTACAGCTATTAATACAGAGCTAGTATCTTAGCGTCAGCTGTAGCGTCGGGCCCTGCGAACGAAGACCCAGAACAAAGACAAGGGAGTCATTCTGTGGGAGTCCCAGAACAAAGACAAGGGAGTCATTCTGTGGGAGTCCCAGAACAAAGACAAGGGAGTCATTCTGTGGGAGTCCCAGAACAAAGACAAGGGAGTCATTCTGTGGGAGTCCGTCCAGGGAGTCCTACACCTTCCCTCCTCCTGTGCTAGCCATGTGCCTACAGTCCATTACAGTCTGGACATCCTACCGCGGCAGGTGTCACCGAAGACCCTCCACTCGCTGCCGCCACCCCTCCAATCTCCTCTACCCTACGATCTCAACCTACACAGGCCTTGATGTGAGAGGGGGACTCTGGAATTGCCAATCGTCGGTCAAGAAAACTGAGACCATTCTGGCCTACGCCGCCCTCCAGTCTCTCCACTTCCTGGCTCTCACAGAGACCTGGATCACCCCGGAAAATACTGCCACCCCTGCCGCCCTCTCCACGACCTACTCCTTCACACACACTCCCCGACCCTCTGGGCGAGGTGGGGGGAGAGCCTCTCTCTCGTCGATGGCATGTAGTGAAGAGAAGAATCCGAAGAGCCTTTAGATAAACATCTGCATATAGCGGGCATTGAAGAGCACTTATCTATTGTTACACCGTCAGTCCGGACTACTGAACCAAAATAACCAAGACACCATCTGGAGTCCATTAGCTACTACCCCTACAGTCGTGACTCTATCTCCTATCAAAAACAAATACATTAGAATTATTCCCTCCCAATTATATTATTCCCTATGCGGTGCCCTAGGGGTCATAGAATGAGTTGGCCTAGGTTACTATTATGGACCATTATATTCTTTATTCGTACAATTGCATTTACCTTTATTATTACTATATTTGCTGATTTTGTGCTAAGCATTTTGCTGTCCCCTTGCTGAAATATTATAATAAAAATATCAAATTGGTTGATAAATAGATTACCTGTGGACATTCGATCATTGCCGAAGGAGAACAAGATTTAAGAGTGTTAGAGGTTGACACCTGGTTCTGAGAGGTTACTTTAGGAGAATAAAACATATCCCTAGGGCTAGTTATCCAAGCCTTAAAATATATCCTAGCGAATCACCAAGCGCACGGATCCCAGGGGGGAGCTGCCATAACGGACGCGATTGGGGCTGTGGCTCGAAGCCAGGGTTATGCCTTGGGTCGTGGCACCAATGTAAGCGGGGTAGACGTTCGGACATAAGGCAGTTAGGGGCTAGGCTAGTCTCCCCAACGACCTGTTAACAACCGTTACTGGATACAGGTTTCACAACACCTCCGTTAGAGGGGGTTATCTGAGCGGATCTAACACACAGTTATTTCATATAGCACATATTTATACAAGATGGCAACTATGTTTTATGATAAAATTCTCCCATATGCGACACATCTGAGTTGTTTAACGTCTTCTTCCTGACGCTGTGTGTTTCAGGTAATGGCTGCAATGCTGTTTTACCCTCGCCTCTTCCCTCTCTCACCCCGCGCCATTTCTCCTCCGCAAGACGACGTGCAGACAGTGGGTACCAACCGAGCCTTGTTAATTACAAGGATAACACATCCACTCGTCAAGTAATGGATGTGGTTTGCAATTTTACATTTTAATAATCAATTACTGGTGGCAATTCTCTGCAGAGTCGCGGGAGAGCCATTTTAGTCAAGTCAATATATTAAAAAAATGGGCTGAATGTAAAATAATTGCAACAAAAGGTTTTTTGGTGGTTTTTGATTTATTGGGTCATCCTGATCAACAGAAGAAAAGTCTATAGAAATCTGACACCCGGAAAGTTGTCATTTCCAAGATGGCCGCCAAGCCTCTAAAATGGCTATAAGTCATTTACTATTTATCCTAGAGTGATTATTTTGGTGTCTATCCCTAGGTTTTAGTGATCAAGGAAACCCGTGAGACTATTTGAAGTAACACTGAGTAATAAGGTAATTAGTAAATCCAAGATGGCGTCCAACGTGGCCGCCAGATATTTGAAATGCCTATACGTAAGTCGTTTACTATTTACCCTAGAGTGGTGATTTTGATATCAATCCGTAGGTTTTAGGGGCCTGATTATTCAATGTTAAAATAACATTGAATAATCAGGTAATTGGTAAATGAAAGATGGCATCCAACATGGCCGCATGACACTTTAAATGGCAACAAGTCATTTACTATTTACCATAGAGTGAAAATTTTGAATGGTGCCCGTTCACAATAATGTCTCGCCTTCAACTATTCATCTAGTCTAGAATATATGCATTTGGTCAGGTAATCTGATAATTAGATGTTCCTTGCTATTTCAATTTGGTAATATTTTCTTTCTGGTACTCTTTCAGAGCGTCAAGATGATCAGCAGCACACTCGATACACTGAGTGTGTGAAAGGAGTGTTTTTAACGGCTGATGCATACAATGGTCATATTAGAGTCCAATTCCTACAGGGACCCCGGGCATTAAAGATGCTCTGTGGAAACTTTTGTCAAATTAAGTGCAATTATTCTGCATAAATTACAATCAGTGATTGCGTCGTATCTGGATCAACGCGTTGTAGAACACGACACCTTGTATCTTAAGTTTTTTTTTTTTAACACGTATGTTACACATTTGAAGATGGAGTGGCAACTACGATGGCCTCCTTCAACTTGGTGAAGAGTCCATGTAACGTGTTGGTGGTTAGCGTGTTTGACTCCCAGATGAAACAGCATGTTGGTGGTCAGGGTGTTTGACTCCCAGATGTAACAGCATGTTGGTGGTCAGGTTGTTTGACTCTCAGATGTAACAGCATGTTGGTGGTCAGGTTGTTTGACTCCCAGATGTAATAGCATGTTGGTGGTCAGGTTGTTTCCCTCCCAGATGTAACAGCATGTTGGTGGTCAGGGTGTTTCCCTCCCAGATGTAACAGCATGTTGGTGGTCAGGGTGTTTGACTCCCAGGTCGACGCTTCTAGGTTTGAACCCCCAAAGTCTGGAGTCCACTTGTCGGCCTCTTTATTACATCCAAGATGCCCCCTAACCCTGGCCTGCTACTAACCTACGTGGAACGAAAAACACCAAATCACTGTATATAAATAAAACAATTGGTCACTTTGAATAAAAGTGTGTGAAAGCAGCTAAATGCTGAATGAAAACTCCATCCCTGAATGGTGTTGTCCCCTCCGTCCACCCTCCCAGTAGAGGGGCTTGCTGAGTGTGTTGTGACCTTGAGTGTGTTGTTGACCAGTCTATGGTGGTGACCTTGGGAGATGAACATTAGAGGGAGTGGCTCTGCATGGGCCCCGGGAAGAGACCCCCCCACACACACCCCAATAATGGCCCCTTCAGGAGGATGCTGGTATTTATGAAAGCCTGAAACTGTCTGACAAATTTTTTATTGTATTGGATTTTTGGATATATATATATATATATAAATAAATAAAGTTGTTGATAGTATTGTTTTAAATTGCCTTGCAGTGTATTTCACTTTTAGTTTCTCGGATTTGTCTTGTCTTTATTTTTTGGCTCATTACTTATTTCCGACTTGTTACTTGGCGCTGGGTAAGTGATACGGACATAGTGAAGTGTCTATGTGTGTGTGTGTGTGTGTGTGTTTTTTTTTCTCTCTTTTTCATGGCGTTTATTTGTTACGTGTTACGACCCAGCCTCTATACAGGTGTGAAGACCTAGCCTCTATACAGCTCTATACAGGTGTGAAGGACCGAAGCTCTATAACCCTTTAAATCCGAAGGGGTCGTCGGTGACCCCATTTTACAAGCCTTTTTCAAACTACCGTAACTCCTAGACCGTTATACCGTTATTACGGTAAACCCGACGGGGTTGCGCGAGAGAGTTGCGCAAAAGAGTTGTAGCAGGAGTGGAGAGTTGTAGCAGGAGTGGAGAGAAGTAGGAAGAGATTGAGAGTATTCTAACGTGTTTTTAGTGGTGTTTGGCGTGTTTTTAGCAGTGTTTTTGTGTTTGGAGTGGTGTTTGTCGCAATGTTGAGAAGATCTGCCAGGAGAAAAAGGCAGCCCAGCAGATTCGTCGAGGACAGCGATGAAGGAGCGACTTCTACTGAACCACAGTAAGTAGTACAGATTGTACAAGGTACTTTACTTGGATATTGACTTCACTAAAACTAAACGTTTCAACTTCATTGCAAGATAATTTTTCTATATAATGTGGAATGTTACTTCTCAATGGCTAAAATGGTGGCAGTTCAGGCTCAGCGGGGGGTCGGGGGGGTGCTGTTTTGGAGGTGACAACAGAGTGTGATTACCTACATGCTGCCTGCTGAACAAGCAAGTTACAAGCAAGTTACAATAGGTCATTTCAAACAATATCATGTGCAATATTTTCTATCTTGGTTTACTTATTTTTACGAAACGTATCTTACTTTTATTGTGATTTTAGTAGGCACTGGTGTTATACTTATTACTTTTTTTATTCTTATGCTGTTGAAACTTTTTTGAGCAACACAAGAATTTCCTTTGGGATGAATCAAGTTCTATCTGGCCTCATGTTATGTCTCTATTACTTTTAGGATGCCTTCTGGTGAAGGGCCATCCACAGCACCAGAGAGCCGTCCCGGTCGTGGTCAGGTTCCTGGTCGGGGCCGTGGAGGTGCTGGTGATGCCCGAAGCCGGTCACCACATCGTGGTGCTTGGAAAACGGTGGCAGACCCTGATGTAGTCACTCATCTTCCCAGGTTTACCCCAAAAAGAAACCATGGTGTTCAACCCCCTCTCAATGTTGGTAATCCATCACCAGGTGACATTTTTTCTTATTTTTTGGATTTGTAAATCATGAAGATCTTGTATGCAAACACCAACAAAAATGCAGCAAGAAATCAGCAAAAAGGGAAGAAATTTTTCTGGAAAGAAATTACACCACAAGAAATGGAAAAGCCCAAAAAAACCTGGACATTAGCAGAAAAAAGAGGCCACAAAATGGAAACTAAATGCCCAAGGCTCACAATCTTTTGTGGAGTGATGTATTTGTTGTGATTGAATATATTGAATATGTAAAACATTTTGTTTATGCACATTCGAAGTGTGTTATTCACTAAAAACCTGTTAAAATCCAATTCCAATTTTGTTTTTCTGTTCTTACACACTGTTTTTCACACTGTTTTTACACACACTGCTAAATAACTGCCAGATATTGAAAGCTGAAGTAATCCTGAAAAAATGGGCAAAAGCACATACTCACAGTACATTTTCTGACACTTTTACAGCCAAAACAACAAAATAAGTCCAGGTGGCCTGTTTGAGGCTTAGGAGATAAAGGGATAAAGGTGTGAGGACCCAGCCTCTTTACAGGTGTGAAGGACCTAGCCTCTACACAGCTCTATACAGGTGTGAAGGACCTAAGCTCTATAAAGGTGTGAGGACCCAGCCTCTATACAGGTGTGAAGACCCAGCCTCTATACAGGTGTGAGGACCCAGCCTCTATAAAGGTGTGAGGACCCAGCCTCTATAAAGGTGTGAGGACCCAGCTTCTATACAGATGTGAGGACTGAGCCTCTATACAGCCTCTATACAGGTGTGAAGGACCGAGCCTCTATACAGCCTCTATACAGGTGTGAAGTACCGAGCCTCTATACAGCCTCTATACAGGTGTGAAGGACCAAGCCTCTATACAGCCTCTATAAAGGTGTGAGGACCCAGCCTCTATACAGGTGTGAAGGACCGAGCCTCTATACAGCCTCTATACAGGTGTGAGGACCCAGCCTCTATAAAGGTGTGAGGGCCCAGCCTCTATAAAGGTGTGAGGACCCAGCTTCTATACAGATGTGAGGACATCTAATACAGCCTCTACACAGGTGTGGTGGTCAAAAGTCCTCTGTGTGCTCACTTCCTCCTGCATGGCTGGAGTGGCCCAGGAGGAAGTCTCTCTCTCTCTGTCTCTCTCTCTGTCTCTGTCTCTGTCTCTGGAAGACAGCATGTGAGAAGCAGACAGCAGGGAGACTCCAGCTCCAGCTACTGATGGACAGGTGTTTAGATCAGAAGAATGGCCAGAAGACCGGTGGGGGGTCTCCAAGAGGAGAGTGCTCTTTATTTTCGCTCTCTCTCTTTCTTCCTACTTTAAGGGTTGGAAAACAAAGTGAAGCAGTGATGCTTGACTGCTAAATTCTCTGAGTATATACCTGTTATGCGCAGTTTCGAGCGGTCATCTATTGTGGCTGGAGTTCAGGTTCAGGTTCTGGATTGTCTGTAGCAAAGTCAGGGGTGACAATACCCCCCCTCCCTCTTGTGTTTGAGAGTCTTTTGATCTCTTCACATCCTCTGTCCTGGTGACTCTAAACAATTCACTTTTATTGATCTTCTACGGCTCCGTTTCCTTATCTCCGATCGGCTGGAGGTGCAGCTGTTGTATTGGCCATTCAGGTTGTTGGTTGGGGTTCACTCAGGCGTTTTTCTTGTCTTTGTCTATTGTTTTTTCTCTAGCTTTTCCCGGGGACATACTGTCTGGGATTCTTCTCCCCCTCTGTTTCCCCCCACTCTTCTGTTTCCTATTTGCATAATACACATGACCATTTGTCCTTTCTTAATCAATTTAGCTGTTTTCTTGTCTTTGTTCTCTGGCCTCCCGGAGATCCACCGTTTGGGACTTCCTCCCCCTTTCCATTTTACCCCCACCCTTCCGTCTCCTGCTTGCCCAATACACGTGACCATCTGTCTCTCCCAATCAACCCAGCCGTTCGCCGGCGACACTGAACGACATGCCACTTCTCAGTCTTTCCACACTTAGTTATTTCATAAAACAAATACTTGTACAAGATGGCAACTATGTTTTGTGAAAATCACGAATTAGTGAAAAGATACCGGTGAGCGTGTACACGCGACTGAGAAGAGTACATTGAGAGTGATACTCGTATAGAAGGAGAATGAAGACTCTGAAAAAGCTGAAACGGAATGGAGAAGAAAACGAATGTGGAAGAGACGGGTCGGATTGTGAAACGTGTTTGATGAACATGTCTGAACTTGGGAATTCGATGAAAAGTTCTTAGTGAGAGGAATCTAGATTCCAGTGAAAACGAAGAAGACGACTGAGTAAGGACAACGAGAACGAAAGAGAAAAGAAGAACACCAGAATGTACAGAATGAACAAAGAAGTGGTGTGTGTGTGTTGGTGTGTGCGACAGTGCATGACATGTGTCAAGTGGGGTTGATTCACCGGTGTCTGAAAAACCATGTGATGATGGGTAAAGTAAGGGGGAGAGGGATACTTATAATCTATGCATATAACAATAATGATGTTTAGTGTTGTTTAACATATATCATGTGTGGAGAAGATGATGTTTTATGGATGTATGATGTTTAATCATGTTTAAAAGATACATTGTGTTTTGACATTTCATAAGCATGTTTAATATTGTTCTAATTTCTTTTACTCATAGTCATGTGTATTATATATTCTGTGTGATGAAATAACTATTAAGAAACCTAAGGGAGTCATTACGAGGATATTACCATAAGTATAGACTATGGTCTGTTGATCCATCCATCCATCCATTATCGTCCGCTTATCCGGGGTCGGGTCGCGGTGGCAGCCGGCTAAGCAGGGCCCCCGAGGCTTCCTTCTCCCCAGCCACACTCTCTAGTTCCTCCTGGGGGATCCCGAGGCGTTCCCAGGCCAGACGAGATATGTAATCCCTCCAACGAGTTCTGGGTCTGCCCCGGGGTCTCCTCCCAGTTGGACGTGCCCGGAAAACCTCCAAAGGGAGGCGCCCGGGGGGCATCCTAATCAGATGCCCGAACCACCTCAGCTGACTCCTTTCGATGCGGAGGATGTGGTCTGTTGATGGTATGTGTAAATATTGAGTGTCTATGATTGTGATCGGTAACCATTGGGTCCATAGTAGTAAGAATATCATGGGCCTGGGGTAGGCCTAGCGGAACAACATAGAACGATTGTAATACATTTTAGTGAACACTGGATGGTGGTATTTTTGACAAAGCGCCAGGAAAACGATTGTAAGTGCCAGGAGGATTTGCTCATAGCATGAGGGCACCACTGACAGAGTGCCAAGTGGCCTTACTCAATACATGACGGCATTACTGACAGAGAGCCAAGTGGAAAACATGACGGTAACACTGACAAAATGCCAGGTGGTCTTGCTAAGCCAAGGGCGACGTAACCTAGCCTAAGCAGGAGTTCTTCCATGCTTTTATGCTGGTCAGCACTTTTTTGGCTGATAGTCAGCACATTTTGGGGTGTTATGAAAAAATAGTAAGATACAACCCAGGTGATCTAAGGATAATGACCGGGGTTAGAGGCGACTGCGCATGCAACAAGGGGATAGAAAAAAGAGAAAAGCGGACTATATAAGAGAAAAATAGAGAGAAATAGCCGAGACCGGCCACCCCAGAAGAGATAGAAGACTTGGGACTGAATACCACCCCAAGTAGATAGAGAGAAACCCCAAAGATTATTACAAGAAATGAAGAAACCCAAGAGAAGATATGAGAAACTCCTGAAGATTATTAAGGAAGAATAGAAGAATATAAACAGGAGAAAGGAAATGAAGAGAGAACAGAACTGAAGAAACTTTAAAGACTTTCTTGGAATAACCCTTTTCGTCTGGATTCTAACCCTTTTGGACTATTCCCATTTTCGGATTATTTACATTTTCGGATTACTCCCATGTTTGGATTATTCCCATTTTCGGATTATACCTGAAGATGCTTTGAAGAACGATTGGTGACGTACTACTTTTAAAAATACTTTAACTTGTTTTAACATTTCTTTAGCCAGTCCACAACAGGTCTCTCTCTCTCTTAACGGATCATCAAAGGGGGGGGCTGTCTCCAGTCCGGCTGTGTTAAGGCCCCAGATGCTATTTTTAGACAAATTCCTGATTTTCACAGTGCGCACGAAAGGAGGAGCTAGTGTTGCGCAGAACGGCACACACAGCAACTAGAGAGATCCGGATAAGTTCATCAGACATCGGACGTCTTGATCTTTCATTTAGTACCATCAATATGGACGGACAGTAGTATCTAATGCTCAATATATGTGGATGATTTATGGCTTTAGGAGGACAGTCTACTAACCCACGGGGGGAGTAAGCCTCTAGGGCCTCTCGTCGATGGCATGTAGTGAAGAGAAGAATCCGAAGAGCCTTTAGATAAACATCTGCATATCGAGGGCATTGAAGAGGACTTATCTATTGTTACACCGTCAGTCCGGACTACTGAACCAAAATAACCAAGACACCATCTGGAGTCCATTAGCTACTACCCCTACAGTCGTGACTCTATCTCCTATCAAAAACAAATACATTAGAATTATTCCCTCCCAATTATATTATTCCCTATGCGGTGCCATTAGGGGTCATAGAACGAGTTGGCCTAGGTTACTATTATGGATCATTATATTCTTTATTCGTACAATTGCATTTACCTTTATTATTACAGTATTTGCTGATTTTGTGCTACGCATTTTGTTGTCCCATTGCTGAAATATTATAATAAAATTATCAAATTGGTTGATAAATAGATTACCTGTGGACATTTGATCATTGTCGAAGGAGAACAAGATTTAAGGGTGTTGACACCTGGTTCTGAAAGGTTACTTGAGGAGAATACAACTTATCCCTAGGGCTAGATTTATCCAAGCCTTAAAATATATCTAGCGAATCACCAAGCGCACGGATCCCAGGGGGGAGCTGCCATAACGGACGCGATTGGGGCTGTGGCTCGAAGCCAGGGTTATGCCTTGGGTCGTGGCACCAATGTAAGTGGGGTAGACGTTCGGACATAGGGCAGTTAGGGGCTAGGCTAGTCTCCCCAACAACCTGTTAACAACCGTTACTGGATACAGGTTTCACAACACCTCCGTTAGAGGGGGTTACCTGAGCGGATCTAACACACAGTTATTTCATATAGCACATATTTATACAAGATGGCAACTATGTTTTATGATAAAATTCTCCCATATGCGACACATCTGAGTTGTTTAACGTCTTCTTCCTGACGCTGTGTGTTTCAGGTAATGGCTGCAATGCTGTTTTACCCTCGCCTCTTCCCTCTCTCACCCCGCGCCATTTCTCCTCCGCAAGACGACGTGCAGACAGTGGGTACCAACCGAGCCTTGTTAATTACAAGGATAACACATCCACTCGTCAAGTAATGGATGTGGTTTGCAATTTTACATTTTAATAATCAATTACTGGTGGCAATTCTCTGCAGAGTCGCGGGAGAGCCATTTTAGTCAAGTCAATATATTAAAAAAATGGGCTGAATGTAAAATAATTGCAACAAAAGGTTTTTTGGTGGTTTTTGGTTTATTGGGTCATCCTGATCAACAGAAGAAAAGTCTATAGAAATCTGACACCCGGAAAGTTGTCATTTCCAAGATGGCCGCCAAGCCTCTAAAATGGCTATAAGTCATTTACTATTTATCCTAGAGTGATTATTTTGGTGTCTATCCCTAGGTTTTAGTGATCAAGGAAACCCGTGAGACTATTTGAAGTAACACTGAGTAATAAGGTAATTAGTAAATCCAAGATGGCGTCCAACATGGCCGCCAGACATTTGAAATGCCTATAAGTCATTTACTATTTACCGTAGAGTGGTGATTTTGATATCAATCCGTAGGTTTTAGGGGCCTGATTATTCAATGTTAAAATAACATTGAATAATCAGGTAATTGGTAAATGAAAGATGGCATCCAACATGGCCGCATGACACTTTAAATGGCAACAAGTCATTTACTATTTACCATAGAGTGAAAATTTTGAATGGTGCCCGTTCACAATAATGTCTTGCCTTCAACTATTCATCTAGTCTAGAATATATGCATTTGCTCAGGTAATCTGATAATTAGATGTTCCTTGCTATTTCAATTTGGTAATATATTCTTTCTGGTACTCTTTCAGAGCGTCAAGATGATCAGCAGCACACTCGATACACTGAGTGTGTGAAAGGAGTGTTTTTAACGGCTGATGCATACAATGGTCATATTAGAGTCCAATTCCTACAGGGACCCCGGGCATTAAAGATGCTCTGTGGAAACTTTTGTCAAATTAAGTGCAATTATTCTGCATAAATTACAATCAGTGATTGCGTCGTATCTGGATCAACGCGTTGTAGAACACGACACCTTGTATCTTAAGTTTTTTTTTTTTAACACGTATGTTACACATTTGAAGATGGAGTGGCAACTACGATGGCCTCCTTCAACTTGGTGAAGAGTCCATGTAACGTGTTGGTGGTTAGCGTGTTTGACTCCCAGATGAAACAGCATGTTGGTGGTCAGGGTGTTTGACTCCCAGATGTAACAGCATGTTGGTGGTCAGGTTGTTTGACTCTCAGATGTAACAGCATGTTGGTGGTCAGGTTGTTTGACTCCCAGATGTAATAGCATGTTGGTGGTCAGGTTGTTTCCCTCCCAGATGTAACAGCATGTTGGTGGTCAGGGTGTTTCCCTCCCAGATGTAACAGCATGTTGGTGGTCAGGGTGTTTGACTCCCAGGTCGACGCTTCTAGGTTTGAACCCCCAAAGTCTGGAGTCCACTTGTCGGCCTCTTTATTACATCCAAGATGCCCCCTAACCCTGGCCTGCTACTAACCTACGTGGAACGAAAAACACCAAATCACTGTATATAAATAAAACAATTGGTCACTTTGAATAAAAGTGTGTGAAAGCAGCTAAATGCTGAATGAAAACTCCATCCCTGAATGGTGTTGTCCCCTCCGTCCACCCTCCCAGTAGAGGGGCTTGCTGAGTGTGTTGTGACCTTGAGTGTGTTGTTGACCAGTCTATGGTGGTGACCTTGGGAGATGAACATTAGAGGGAGTGGCTCTGCATGGGCCCCGGGAAGAGACCCCCCCACACACACCCCAATAATGGCCCCTTCAGGAGGATGCTGGTATTTATGAAAGCCTGAAACTGTCTGACAAATTTTTTATTGTATTGGATTTTTGGATATATATATATATATATAAATAAATAAAGTTGTTGATAGTATTGTTTTAAATTGCCTTGCAGTGTATTTCACTTTTAGTTTCTCGGATTTGTCTTGTCTTTATTTTTTGGCTCATTACTTATTTCCGACTTGTTACTTGGCGCTGGGTAAGTGATACGGACATAGTGAAGTGTCTATGTGTGTGTGTGTGTGTGTGTGTTTTTTTTTCTCTCTTTTTCATGGCGTTTATTTGTTACGTGTTACGACCCAGCGTCTCTATAGGAATGCTCGAAAACAGCCCTATTCTTATCTTCAGGTACCACAGTGATATATTGCTGCCTCTCCTTCAACAAATGTACTCTTTGTAAGTCGCTTTGGATAAAAGCGTCTGCCAAATGCCCTAAATGTAAATGTAATTTAAATAAGCCCAACTTTTTCCTGCCGTCCTACAGGTGCGATCTGCATTCTGCTCCCACGTCTGCGTGGTGCTAGAGAGAGAGAGAGAGAGAGAGAGAGAGAGAGAGAGAAGCTGCGTCTCTCAGAACACAGCGGAGGCAGAGCAGCATATGTTGGGATTTGAAGAGTCAATCGATGAATATCCTAGAGCGCTGTGTTCTTGACAGTTTGGCAGGCCAGTATAGTGATGTGTACCAGTTTGTGTCTGCGTGCTGAGTGCATGTGTGTTTCTGTGTGTATGTATAATTGTGTGTGTGTATGTGTGTGTGTGTGTGTGACGGCAGGGGGTTGTACTGCAGCGTGGGGGTTATCATTCCCCAAAGTACCAGACAGTAGTCAAAAATATTTGCAATGCCAGGAGGTATTTAGAAAAATAAGAAATTCAATACGGCTCTGACCTTTCCCAGAGTGAGCGTTTCTCTCCTCTCCGCCAGGGGCAGCAGGAGGATTTCACTGTAATTTCACTGCTTCTAAATCACATTACCTATTCTAATGGAATTCATCTCAGCATATCCTTTAAATATATACCTACTTTTTAGGATAACATGTATGTGGGAACCTAAATATATACTGGATATTATCCAAATGTAAAATATCCACCAAGTGAGGGTTTTTAATCAAGTGAAATTGTCATATTGACAGTCTGAAAGAATTAACTCAATCAAAAGTGTGAAATCAAATAAAATATAACATACATGTATATGGCAGGTTTTTTGTAGTGTTCCTTAACACTACAGCTTAATTCAGAAATTAAGCTGAAGTATATTAATTCGAAATGAATTCGTGAAATGCAGCCTAAAAACACATGTTTACAAATAGTGCCATCACTATTGTTTGTCAAACTGTTTAATATTCTCATCGATGAAGACATCGATGAACAGGCCGATGGCGAAGCACCGCTAGAGGGCAGAAGGCATCAAACCAATCAGGTTCCTTCCTGAAGAAGGGGGGAGACAGTGGAAGCAGGCCTACATGTTCTGAACACACATCATCAGGACGTTTGTTTAATTTCTGTACTGTTATATTTAAAAGTTGGACCAATATGTAACATATTCATCATTCACAAGACTGCGATTCTGTGTGCTGCACAAAACAAGAAACATTACGTGAAAAATTATAATGAATTAATAATACAAATATTTAAGTTGTTTTGAGAAGATATACTGTATATATACATAATTTACATTTAAATTCTCAGTATTTTTTATTTTATAGATATATAATGACAATATTCTATTGGGTGTAAAGGACCGTCAGCTGTGTGTGCGTCAGGAGCCCAACTGATCAATCTCGTCTTTATGATCCATTAGGCCCACGAGGGGGACAACAACTCTCTCAAATCAAGGCCAGACAAACATGCGCGGTAAGAAAATAAGAGTGAACTGCGGGTGAACTACAGCCAGGTGTTGTCACTGAAACATGTCGGGCCGCACAGATTGTATCCCCGATGCAGAAAAGCAATAAGCGTCTCTTTATCGATCCTCCGAGCAGCAATGGCACCTGCCGCCGCTGTTTCAGTGCGATCATAAACCTGATAATGTCTCGGGTGGTAATTGCGCGTCGTAGGCCCCGCCACCCGGCTGGCCTTGTACAGAGTGCACGGAGTGTTCAGAGAGATTGATTGATGGCTCAAAATGAATAGGGAGAGGAACGACATCACAAGATGGGATTTCCAGCCTGTTTATTTTCTCCTTGGACCCTCTAACACTTTATTTCCGTTTTTCTTTCGTTTTTTTATGGTTTTTGAGTTGTACACAGTTTCAGATTTTCTTTTTGAGATACCAGAAAATATGGTTGTGCTTTCTTTCAAAGAGAAGTGTGTGTGTGTTTTGCCAGCGGCCGACTTTTTTTAGGCTTGGGAGGGGTTGGGGGGGTGGGTTGAATGGAGGCACATGTCAATCATACCTCTGCAGAGCGTCCAGGCGTCCTGTGCTAGCCACGGTCTCTGCCCTTTATTATACAACAAGTTCATTGAATCGGAGTCCAATAGCCTCCCAGATACCGCTCCGCTCAGAGGTACAAAAGTGTTGGGCGTGGAAATGTTTGCACTTACAGTATTTCCATTGAGCGCTCGGCGTGCCTTGGTCAGATGGCGTGAGGGAACAGCTTGTGGCGCGGTGAATAGATTTCATTTACTTGTCGGCCATATTCCTATCATCATGTTTTCAAAAGGTTCAACTTCGACCCCCGTGTGCCAGCAACAGAGGAGGAGGCAGACTCTGCACCCCCAGAATACAGCTTGGTAGCTCTGTGGAACTCATAGAAATGGGATATGGTCAGTGCGGCCCTGACCCCACACACAAAGGAGCCGCTGAGAGAGAGAGAGAGAGAGACAGAGAGAGAGAGAGTGAAAGAGAAAGAGAGAAAGTGTGTACAGCTTGGTCTACAACAGTGATCTGTGTGTTAAATACAGATCACAACATATTTACGCGGAATGGTTTTTGCAGGAGTGGTCACATTCGTATCGCAGAAGTGATAGAAGCGCCAATATGGTTACATCAAAGGAATTCTCCAGCCTGTGTGTTTCTGTTTGTGTGTGTGTGTGTGTCACATGCATCAACTTTGATGATAAAGTTGTTTTTTATGAAAACAATTAATTGTGAATGAGTTGTAACTTGTATAATAATAATTACCGTAATGTGCAATCTTAATATGTGAAACCTTCTACATCTCATAGTCAACTCATTAAACTAAGATATTTATGAAGATGGATCCGAAATAGCCATATATTTGTATGAAGATTGAAGATTCAAGAAGTTTAATTGTCACGTACACATACAGGATATGCAGCGAAATGAAAAAGTGGCAATGCTCGCTTTTTCATGATAATATAATAATAGTCTTTGATTTCATCCAGTTCACCTCAAGCCAAATCTGTCCATTACTTTACCAATATACTATATTTCAATTGGAAATAGTCAGGAACAATAGCAGAGTTAAATTCAAAGGGTTGAGACCAGAACATTGTGAATAATGGTGTGACCAGAACATTGTAAATCAATGTGTGACCAGAGCATTGTGAATCAAGGTGTGCACAGAACATCGCCATCGACGTCGTTCCGAGATAGATTCCTTATTGTTGTCCACAGGCAGATAATAGGAAGGCTTCTGCTGCTGCATTGCAGCGAGCGATGAATTGCGACGAAGGCAAAAGGTTTTTTCTTTAGGCTCCAGCAATACGTTACAACATGGCTTCTTAGCCGTCCTGCTGCAATACCAGCAGGATGTTTGTTTCAGTGGCTCACCTCTGTCTGGGCTCTGTCAGAACAACCCCTAACCCCCGATACCCCCCCACACCTAACCCCATATGCGTGACATCTCTTAAAGCACACTATGTTGGACTTTGTTGCACGAAATGCGCTCTCTAAATAAAGTTTGATTTAGTTTTGATCTGCAAAATGGTGGCGAGTAAAATGTCCATATTTATTAACGTCTCATTAATGCGGTTCGTGCATGACACATAGGTCAACAGATAATAATGATTATTATATATGTCGGTATAGGCCTATTTTCTGCAGCGTAACTTTCATCATAAATGCATGTCTCTGTTTGATTTCCCTGATGCAAGGAAACAAGGATGCAAGGATCGCACAATTTCCGCACGATTGGCAGAAGGCCTTTTCCCCATTGTACAAGCTCTGTCACAGTCGCGACCGTGTCTCCGGGCTCCCGGGCTCCGGTGCCGCCCCTGGATGATTAGCGGCACCTGCGCTACGCTCGCGGCTGCCGTGAATGAACAATTAGTCACGGCATAAAAGCCCCGGCTTTCCACCCACGGGTGTCGGACCATTGTCATTGTTTTGTTATGGTTATGTCTTGTCAGATTACACATTACCTGTTGTTAATTCGACGTACTACCCGTATGGATTACTACCTGCCTGTCTGTTCCTCACCTGCCTACCTGCCTGTCTGTCCCGCACCCATCTGCCTGCCTGTCTCACGGTAATAAATACCATTCTGTACTGCAAAACCCAGAGTCCTGAGTCTAGCGCAGTACCGCCGCAGCCCCTGCCAGTCCCTGCTGCCGGGTGCCAGCCGTCCCGAGTCCCAGTCCCGGCTGGACCGCCGCAGCTCCCGCCAGTCCCTGCTGCCGGGTGCCAGCCGTCCCGAGTCCCGATCCCAGCTGGACCGCCGCAGCCCTATTGGTTTTACCTTGGTGCACAAAATAACCCACCGACAAAACGAGTACTTTGGTATATAATCAGTACTTCAGTGTATCAGCAGTACTTAATAAGAAATAAAGATGACCAGCTCCAGATAGACAAAAAAAACAGCTAGAAAACGAATGATCCTGTAAAAGATCTCCTTCTTCACTTTCTTCCTATTTGACCATGAATAGCCGTCCTCTTTGGAGACCCACTGGGACAGAGTCTGGGCACATCTCTGTTTAAATCAGCTCTGGGATCTCATAGACTGGGGCTGATTTCCTTGTAGGCCTCCTTTTGTGATCTTAAGAAGTGATCACCTTCCTTCCTTCCATGCCCCACACCCGCGGATTAAACAGAGCAGACCGGTTCACTCCTCTCCGTCGGCTCTGCAACCAACTGCACCTTTGTAGTCAATAAAAGACTGGAGAATGGAGATGGAGAATCAATCTGCTGGAAGCCTCCCCACAGCTTTCTCATAATTTTCCGTGTCGTGTGTCATCCCGGATTGGAGCGCGGGAAAGCGGGCATCTCGGTATGTGGGTGCTCCTTGTGTCGAGCACCCACATACGCCGAGCAAAGGTGGGGGGCTTCGCTGCAGCTGAGGAGAGCAATAAAGTGTTGTCTTTTCAGGAGTTTAGGTCAAGTGTGTGCTAACACGCCGCTTGTGTTTACAATACAAATAAAGAAAAGTGACTTGAAGATGCACCTGTTAGCTGTTAGCTAGCGAGCAAACAAGTGATGTCTTATAGCTCCTGTCGCAGCTAAACATCAAACAACACGCTAAATGTATTCCTTGTTACCGTATCCAAAGAAGTTCACCTGACTTTTATACGGTAATTCTTTGAATATGTGTTGAAAGGCAGTCTGGATGTTGTGGATGTCAGCATTATCTTATCGTAATCAATGAGTGGGATTAGTGTTAATGTCCTACAGTCAGTCCGTCCAATTCCACGTCATGTTAGTATAAAACCCATATTTCTGTTCTTTACCTCCAAAACCAAAAGGTTGCATTCAAAACACCTGAGTCCTATTGATGGTAGAGATTGCTGTAGAGAACAATGAATCTGTTATGATCTTACGAGGGTTGAACCCAAATGCAGAGCCGAACACAGAGTTTGGGAAGAGCAACGGTTTATTGAAGCAGTGAGAGAGAAAACGGGATCGGCTGGAGCAGAGGCAGGGGGGAGCCGAGGAGACCGGTGGTAGATGCGGCTGGTAGGGCGAGCGGGTGGTGAGTAGGCAGCCGACATCCATGTCTCCGTCAGGCAGATTATGCAGTTGTCCTTAGTTTCCCGGTGGAATTGTATACGAGCCTGTTGCTCGCATAACTTATTGTCCAGAGACTGTACATTAGCCAGTAGAATGGTGGGTAGTGGAGGTCGATTGGCACGACGTCTCAGCCTGACCAGCACGCCGGCTCGCTTCCCTCTCCGTCGGCGACGCTTGCGTGTGATCGCGCCTAAGATGGACGGAGATAGTCCTGCCACGACTCTGGGCGGGACGTCCGAGTCGAAAGACTTGAAAAACTCCGGTAGGCGGCGAGTGACTGTCTTTCTAATCTCCAGAAGTGTGCAACTGTCATAAGTGAACTTACTGCTAACTTCCTGTGCAAGGATAGTCACAATTAAAAGAATAAATAACAAAAAACTGCGTCGGCGTACGAGATCTCGCAACACGGCAGCCATCACGTACGGCGCCATTTTCACAATTGATCTAAATAAATCTCTGGTGAGAAATAAACACTGTGTATAATTATGAGGAGTTCATACATTTTAATGTAATGCATCGACGCTAGGAAATTGCAATTTTTACACATAATAAGAAATAGAAATTATTACAAAACTAATTATTTTGATAAGGAATTAAATAATCTTCTAATCTGTTCTATTAAGAACAATAAATTAGATCTAAATAGTATGAGGGACAAAGTGACTAATGCATGAGATTCGCTCTGTTGTCTCTTTACACACACACACACACACACACACACACTCTGTCACGGTCTCGGCCGTGCCTATTGTATTTCTATGTGCCTCTACCTGTCTGTCTGTGTGTTGTGTGGGCGTGGTTTCAGATTCCGATTCCTCCTCGGCTCATCACGCTCTCCTGCTCACCTGGTCTACCCCGCACACCTGCCATCCATCTACTCATCTCCACCAGTACTTAAACCTTTCATCCCACTCATCGCCAGATCGTTGATTCAGCCACTGTGGTATTCCACGCTTCCGGCTTCTAGGATTGTGTATTCTACTTCCCTCCGTGTTTCTCCATGTTGCTGACTTGTCTTCCTCTATCCCAGGATCATTGCCTACTATCCAGCCATCATCCCGCTACTCCGCTTACCAGCCTGCCTGTCTGTCTGTCTACCTGCCTACTCACCACCCGCTCGCCCTACCAGCCGCATCTACCACCGGTCTCCTCGGCTCCCCCCTGCCTCTGCTCCAGCCGATCCCGTTTTCTCTCTCACTGCTTCAATAAACCGTTGCTCTTCCCAAACTCTGTGTTCGGCTCTGCATTTGGGTTCAACCC
>PIJE02003316.1:7500-37500 GCA_002895965.2 Coryphaenoides rupestris | reverse complement strand
ATTAACTGGGGTTTCACCACGGCTACTTCACCACTGACTTAAACTTCTGAGTGACTTCCCCTGCACTCACTGCAGGGATGAGAGAGAGGAGACGAGAGAGAGAAGAGAAGAGAGGAAGAGAGAGAGAGGAGGGAGAGAGAGAGAGAGAGAGAGAGAGAGAGAGAGGAGAAGAGAGAGAGAGAGAGAGACAGAGAGAGAGAGAGAAGCAGAAGCTGTTAACTCTGCTTGAGCTCACTCCTCTTCCTGCCCTCTGCTGCCAGCAGCAGATAACAGCATTACAGCTCCCACTCCCCAGACCCCCCCGACCCCACACCCACCTCCAGTCCTCAATTGTCGCCATTAGCCAATCCAAAAACGGAAAGAGAGCTTTGGACGGAACGCGAAGGGCGGCCAATCAGAGAGCAGGGAGGAACGTTCCGCTCGGAAGCAGCCCACCGGTTGTCGTGTAGATCCACGGCTGTCAACAAACACACGAATTATAAAATGGAAATGGGTCTGGGGCCGGGGGGGGGGGGCGGGGGTTGTGTGGTACTGTGTGGATTAAAAGAGGAATTTTTATTTCTGCGTGTTAAGTCTGCAGGGGGGTGGGGGTTGTGGGGGGGGTGGGTTGTGGGTGGGGTGGGTTGGGAAAGGAGTCCGACAGACCTGCTTCTGGGGGGGGACGGGCGCGCAGCTTATCTGCCTGAGACACACGTATTGATTATAGAATTTCATTTGCCACCTTCCCGACGTCGCTTGACAGATGCGTCCTTGAGTCTCGCCATCNTATTTACGTCAAATGTATGTAAAGATATTTTGGGTTAGGTGGGGTTGATTATTGATATTGATAGCTCAGGAGATAAAAGAGCGGTTGTCTGGCAACAGGGAGGTTGCTGGTTCGATCCCCGGGCTCCTCCGCATTGCGTGGCTCATTAAGTTGAATCCTGAGTTTGATTTACTTTTATTTTATTCTGGAAAAGTCCAGCAGAGTTCATAGAGAAATAAATTATGTTTCATCAAACAACAACCTCGTAGCATACCTCGTTGCCACAACGCCACGTCATGTGGCTTAGTTTGGGGCTCCTCCAAGGACGCGGGCAGTCGTGGTGTTCAAGTTCCGGCTTATTGAAAAAGGGCGCAGGTTAAATGGCACGACATGGAGCAGGTGGTCTTTAGTGAGCCCCCCCCCCAGACTCTAACTGGGCCAGGTGAGGCCAATTAAGCCAGCCAGCCAGCCAGCACCAAACACACACAACACACAACACACTCCCACAAACCTATATCTCGGCGCGTGCTTTAAATGAAGAATGTGTGTCGGCAACTCCCCACCTCACCTCCGACGGCTAAACGTGTTTCCCGTTGAAAGCCCCCCAAACCGCTTTAGCGCAGCGTTGTCGGGGGGGCGCGGTCGCTCGGCAATTAGGCTGCGACGGAGGTGACGGAGGTGACGGAGGCGCGTTTCATTCTGGTGTTCACTGTGGAATTTGTATCTAACCACCCTGGGTGTTCCTGATTTTTTTTTTTGTATCAAGGTGTGTAACTTCTCGAAGGCACATTTTGAAAGGCATAAATGATTCTTTAAGATTAGCGGGAAGCTCTGCATTATTCATCGGTGTTTAGCACTTCAAACGGATCCTCACCTGCTCCACTCTGGAACACTGCAATCACTGTCGTCCTCCTCAGTACACACACACACACAATACACACACACACACACACACACACACACACACACCACACACACGCATACACACACACACACACACACACACACCACACACACACACGCACACACACACACACACACACACACACACAGATGCACACACATGCACACACACACACACACACACAGCACACACACACACACACACACACACACACACACACACACACACGACACACACACGCACGCAACACACACACACACACACGCACACACACATGCATAGATGCACACATGAAATAATACACACACACACACACACGCACACACACACACATACACACCAGCACCAAGTCCAAGAGTCCTGCTTATTCTGCACATATTGAGCAGTTTTCATGGCATACATAACATAACCGAGGAGCAACGTGAACCACGAAGCCGCCACAGCCTTCCATCAGGGTGCAGAGTTTCACACACACACACACACACACGCACGCACACACACACGCACACACACACGCACACACACACACAGATAACTTCCACCGTGTTTGTAACAAAGAGAGTTGCAGTCAATGTCTCTGCCCTCGGTGTTCCTTAAGGCACGCGCTGTGTTTTAACCCGGCCCGCTACTCCCAGCGACCACATGTAAGCTCACACGCTAAAGGTGTACGGTGCACAGAGGCGTGAACACGTCCGCGGCGCGACGGCACGCCAAAAAACGCGGCAGGGGCACTTAGAACAACAAATGATGCAATCAGAGCTTTAATGAAACAACAGCAACCGACGGTGCCGCTAACAGCGAGATTGCTGCAGAGCCTAATTGATGTTTTAGTGTTTCCACGGCGGCGCGTGGAATGTGTGTCCACAGTGCATAGGTGTGAAGGCATCAAGACATCAAGGCTCTGTCCAATGCAGCCTTTTCATTGGACAGAGCCTGGAGGAGCCTTTTCCCCAGGCTCCTCCTCCTACCACCACCAGGACACACAATCAGATGATAGATGTTGTGTAGAAGCCAGTATACTGTATATTGCAGAGTTTGAAGTTTTGCAGGGCAGAGCCGGTGTGTGTGTGTGTGTGTGTGTGTGTGTGTGTGTGGTTGGTGCTGGCTTAATGCCTCACCGGGCCCAGTTAGAGTCTGGGGGGGGGTGGGGCTGCACGCCTGTGGTGCGTCGGGCTAATCAGCGCACCGCAGGTTAAGTCAGCCACCAGCACACACAAACACACACACACACACACACACCACACACGCACGGAGAGTGCTCGCATTTGTGCCGTTCTATCCGTCTGCCGTTTCTCACAAGCAACTTGCATAAACCAGACTTTCCGCAACACCGCTGCCCGTGTCCTCGGAGGAGCCCCCCGAACTAAGCCACACAATGCGGCATTGTGGCGGCAGCCCTGCTACGCGGCGTGATTGTTGACGTGTCAGTGCTCTCTTCTGAGTGTGTTTGTAGTCCGGCTGACTGGATGTATGTTGTGAGGATAAGACCACCATTGGATAAGACCACCATTGGATAAGACCGCCATTGGCCACCACTATTTCGCACTTCTCCTCCCCTTCCGATAACTGTTACGTCCCCATTGCGGCGTGAAACAACAATAACGACGACCTCTGAGTCTTACCTGTATGTACATCTATGTATGTATGTACGTGCGGTACGTTTAGACGTGTCTTTCCCGACGTATTGAATCTGATTTTGACGACAGTTGCAGGAACCATACAACAGTTTCAAGACTCAGACTCTCACCGCCGACCCGTCGATCCATTTTCTGACACAACCATTCAGTCCGTTGTCAGGCTCCATTTCCCGCGTCTTTTTAACTGTGGCGGCGGCGGCACGCGTCGCTGACCTGGACTTGACCAATCCGAGCACCGATCCGTTCCACATCACACGAGCTTCTGTGATATCGGGTTTAATAGCGTTCCGCGAGAGCGACACACACACAGCTATTAAAATCGTCTGTGGTTTTAACAAGTCCTGTTCGCTCCTCTGGTGCTAAAGTATGGGCAGGCGTGACCAGAGTTGTGTTTGTCTGTTAAAAAAAGTCGGATCACATTGTCAACATTACGTCTTTTACTGTTTTATGTGCCATTTGTAATGCCGTTGTAACTGTTACGCCAAAACCAAGTCCCCGCCCCCCAGCCAGCAGTAATTTGCAAAGCCACTGTCGCTGCATCCTGGGCTTAAGCCCCGCCCAAGACGACTGCGATTGGTTTAAAGACATAGAAACAAGACAGAACGATCATTAGGTTCGGTCACACCTTGCTCCAGACCGTTCTCCTCCGAAAACAAAGAAACAGTGTGGAAACCGGTCTGGCTATGGAACACTAGAGTGTGTGTGTGTGTGTGTGTGTGCGGTGATGGCCGGTTCATCCTGTGTGCCTGAGTTACTCAATGCACCACAGGTGTACAGACCCCGCCCCTGTTTTGCCTCAGAGACTAATCAGCCAATCAGACATTGGGCCAGGTGAGGCCGCTTAAACCGGGCCACCAACCACACACACACACACACACACACACACACACTCCACAAAGTGCTTCACTGGCGGAAAACTCAGAATGGAGGGACTAGATCTTACCCCTTTTACTACAGTACATCATTAAATATTAACCATTAACATACAGTGGGGAAATCGCTGTGTTAGTGTGTGTGTGTGTGTGTGTGTGTGCGCGTGTGCGTTATATTTTCTTAATATTAAGCTTATCAGCACATCAGGCTTGGTTTGAATATCCCCAGACAGCCATCAATATCAATCGTCAACCGTATTTGTATGATGGTATAAACGGCCCGTGCCCATTAAAGGCGGTTCTTCTCCTCTGCAGGACCGGTGCGTCGCAGTAGCCTCGCAGTAGCAGGGCGAGGAAAACAACCCCGGGTTAGTTTGGCATTCAGGACACACGCGGGTCGGATTGACCCGCGACACCCCGGCGCAGCCCTCTGTGATTAAATTGAGCGGACGCGGTAAACGCGGCGTGAAATAAAAGCAGGGCTCCGTGACAGGGCGGTTTGGGGGAAGGAGGCAGCGGCGCATCCGTCATGTCAGGTCCTCCTCCAATCTGCCTTAAGGTTACTCCTAAAAGTCCTCCGTCTTCCAGCGCGTTCATTTTCCAGCCACTCAACCCCGTCAATGCTTTGCGCTTGTCTTGGTACTTCTATTCATGAGGCCCTTAGCCCTCAGTTATACTACCAGGCGTGAGCGTCACGTGACTAAAATTGTCAGTTTACCAGTTTACCAGTTGGCAATTGACCAGTTGTCAGTTTACCAGTTGTCAGTTTACCAGTTTGAAGCGGCTTGTAATGGCTAATCACGCTCACACCCGGTGGTATAACACGGCTGCTTTACGTCCTTTCAGAGGTACTTTTATCCAAAGCAATTGACAGGTGGGGTTAGGCTTCTTGCGACGACCTTTAACCCGGGAGTCAAAACACGAACCCATTACGATCCTGCTGTGTTGTGATTGTGTCGGTCCAAAATATTACGCAACGTTTTTTCCACTCCTAAATCATTTTTCTATTCTCCATCTTTTCTTTTCTTTTTCCACTTATATTGCTCGCTGGCTCCACGGCGATGTTCTCGCCGTTAACCGCTTTGTTCCCGTCGTTGTTGATTTGCCTTTCCCGCCCGTCGCAGCGCGGATTGCGTTGTTCGTTAAAGATGCGCTCCGTCCGACGGAGTCCAATGTGTTGCAAATAGCTAATTATCTGCACTGAATAGGGGACACGGGAATTATGAGTCAGCGAAAAGGAGAAGAAATCCATCGCACTAACTCACAATTTGTACTTTTCCTTCGCGTACTTTCTTTCAACAACGACACTTTAGGCCGGTCGCAAAATATGTTTATGGCGGATATACAGTAAGTGTGGCGACCGCGAACCAGGTATCGGTTCGGCGTAACCTTTTCTCACATCTGTACTTCCTTCCAGACAATAGAGCTCTGATTACGGGGGACATGATGGCAGTGATAGTTGGGTTTTTTTTTCCTGCTGCCTTCTCCCCTTCATTGGCCACACAGCCATGTTCCCCTATTTACTGTGTAATCAGCATCGGCCAGCCCTAAGCCCATTATTGCCAGTGTCCCCCCCCCCCCCCCCCCTGACACAAATAACAGGTCTGTCAGCGCACGGAGCTGCCCTTCCACACGCTGATGTAAAAATAACTGTGGTTTGGAGGGAGAGAGAGAGAGAGAGAGAGAGAGAGAGAGAGAGAGAGAGCGAGATAGAGAGCTATGGATTATTGGGAATTGTGGCAATTTGTTAAAGACCACTGTGTCTGTCTAGTGCTGTGAAAGGGTCCCTATATAAGCCCTGGGAAAAAATCAGAGGACATTGCCGTTTGATTGGTTAAAATGGCACATTTGGGGAGCGTTAGGGGGGCCACTATGGGCAAAGTGGTTGTGCTTGAAACAATATATGTGATTGAAGCCGGCGAGGGAACGTGGAGCAGGTCCTGCTACAGATCTCACCGGCGGGCGGGGGAGATGCGCCCGAACGCCTCCGCCGGCGCACCGGCCAGCTCCGGCACCGTGACGCCATCCGTCAACTAGCTTCTGCAGGACACACCGCTGAGGCATTAGTACACTATTATAACCTTCTGTTATACACCTGCATTTATATACAAAGAACAGGTTACAGAGCGATAGTTAGCATGGCAATTTTGCTTCTTGAATTATTTATGTATATATATATAATTATATTATATATATTACATATGTTTAATAATAATAATAATAAAGTACAGTACAGTAAGTGCTTCACAACAGTCAGTACAATACACACACATAAAAGAAGAAGAAATGCGTCTTAAGAAGAGAAATAAGATGAGGGACTGACTCTGCATGCCTGATCTCCTCTGGCAGATGAGCCAATGATGATATATACTGCATGGTCATTGGACGTTGATACTGTATATACTGTATAGTATGCCACATATATAGTCTATACATACAGTATATATATATAAATACACATACATACTGTATATATATGTAGTATGCAACTTGGTGGCTGCCTTTATCCAAAGTGTCCCACAACACCGCGAGTGCATCCATTTGGTAGCATGTGTGTCCCCAGACAGCAGCAGCACCACCACCACCACCACCACCACCACCACCACCACCGTGTGCTCCGGCAAATTGAGCCGCACACACAGGACACAAAATTGTTTGTATTGTGGACAAACAACGGCTTCCACCAACGATGGATGTGGCCGACGTATCGCGGGGGCTCCGGGAATAAACTCCAAAGCAGCGTTATTTAAATTGGACCTCTCCTCCGGTCTCTGACGTTAATGGGATTCCGTGTGCGGCGCGGCCCTGTCTCTTTCAAAGAGACGAACACACAGCTGGGAGTTCCGCGGGATACGGCTCCGTAAGTCTTGATCACGGGATGTCGACGCCGGCTTTGCCTTTTGTTCTTGGTGGCGGTAAAACAAGAAGCCCCCCAGCCCCCCCCCCCGTGGTGTGAGCCTGCCTTACAGACAGCAGCCACCTCCAGGGCTCCATCGCCGCCACCGCAACACACTGGGCCCAGCGTGGGGGCTCCTCCCTGCACGTCCCTGAAGGCAGCGCACCGCAGCCAGTTAGTTTACCACTGCAGAGGAGATGGAGAGGGAGAGAGAGAGGGAGAGAGAGAGGGAAGAGAGAGAGAGGAGAGAGAGAAAGGGAGAGAGAGAGAGGAGAAGGGGAGAGAGAGAGGTAGAAAGGGAGAGAGAGGGGAAGAGAGAGAGAGGGAGAGAGAGAGAGAGAGGGAGAGAGAGAGAGAGAAAGAGAGAGAGAGAGAGAGAGAGAGAGAGAGGGAGAAAGGGGGAGAGAGAGAGGAGAGAGGAGAGAGGAGGAGAGAGAGAGAGAGAAGAAAGGGAGAGAGAGAGAGAGGAGAGAGAGAGAGGAGAAGAGAGAAGGAGGGAGGGAGAGAGAGAGAGGGAGAGAGAGGGAGAGGGAGAGAGAGATAGAGAGAGAGAGGGAGGGAGAGGGAGGAGAGAGAGGGAGAGGGAGAGGGAGGGAGAGAGAGGGGAGAGAGAGGAGAGAGGGAGAAAGAGAGAGAGGGAGAAGGGAGAGGGTACTGTTTAACCCGCTTAGAAACACACAAGCGCCTATTGTGAAAATGAATTGTGAACTACTCTCGAATGCAATAACCCCCCAACTCCAAAACGGTAGGGAAGCAAGTAGAGGTGCACCAGCACAAGATACATACAGAGGGATCATTGGGCAATAGCGTCTTATGAGGTTATTGTGTGCGTGGCTGCAAAATGCGTTTGAGCGCGAGATAAGTGCAGTTTGGACATCCATGCCTCTCGCGACTAAACGCTTGGTGTTTGATGCCTAAACCGATGTTGCCCCACTGTCTTATGATGTACTCATGCCCACACAAGCATTGGTAAGGTCGGATAAACGTTTCCATGAAAGTTGTGAAGACCCATCACCTTTTACTGTTTAACCGCTTAGAAACACACAAGCGCCTATTGTGAAAATGAATTGTGAACTACTCTCGAATGCAATAACCCCCCAACTCCAAAACGGTAGGGAAGCAAGTAGAGGTGCACCAGCACAAGATACATACAGAGGGATCATTGGGCAATAGCGTCTTATGAGGTTATTGTGTGCGTGGCTGCAAAATGCGTTTGAGCGCGAGATAAGTGCAGTTTGGACATCCATGCCTCTCGCGACTAAACGCTTGGTGTTTGATGCCTAAACCGATGTTGCCCCACTGTCTTATGATGTACTCATGCCCACACAAGCATTGGTAAGGTCGGATAAACGTTTCCATGAAAGTTGTGAAGACCCATCACCTTTTACTGTTTAACCGCTTAGAAACACACAAGCGCCTATTGTGAAAATGAATTGTGAACTACTCTCGAATGCAATAACCCCCCAACTCCAAAACGGTAGGGAAGCAAGTAGAGGTGCACCAGCACAAGATACATACAGAGGGATCATTGGGCAATAGCGTCTTATGAGGTTATTGTGTGCGTGGCTGCAAAATGCGTTTGAGCGCGAGATAAGTGCAGTTTGGACATCCATGCCTCTCGCGACTAAACGCTTGGTGTTTGATGCCTAAACCGATGTTGCCCCACTGTCTTATGATGTACTCATGCCCACACAAGCATTGGTAAGGTCGGATAAACGTTTCCATGAAAGTTGTGAAGACCCATCACCTTTTACTGTTTAACCGCTTAGAAACACACAAGCGCCTATTGTGAAAATGAATTGTGAACTACTCTCGAATGCAATAACCCCCCAACTCCAAAACGGTAGGGAAGCAAGTAGAGGTGCACCAGCACAAGATACATACAGAGGGATCATTGGGCAATAGCGTCTTATGAGGTTATTGTGTGCGTGGCTGCAAAATGCGTTTGAGCGCGAGATAAGTGCAGTTTGGACATCCATGCCTCTCGCGACTAAACGCTTGGTGTTTGATGCCTAAACCGATGTTGCCCCACTGTCTTATGATGTACTCATGCCCACACAAGCATTGGTAAGGTCGGATAAACGTTTCCATGAAAGTTGTGAAGACCCATCACCTTTTACTGTTTAACCGCTTAGAAACACACAAGCGCCTATTGTGAAAATGAATTGTGAACTACTCTCGAATGCAATAACCCCCCAACTCCAAAACGGTAGGGAAGCAAGTAGAGGTGCACCAGCACAAGATACATACAGAGGGATCATTGGGCAATAGCGTCTTATGAGGTTATTGTGTGCGTGGCTGCAAAATGCGTTTGAGCGCGAGATAAGTGCAGTTTGGACATCCATGCCTCTCGCGACTAAACGCTTGGTGTTTGATGCCTAAACCGATGTTGCCCCACTGTCTTATGATGTACTCATGCCCACACAAGCATTGGTAAGGTCGGATAAACGTTTCCATGAAAGTTGTGAAGACCCATCACCTTTTACTGTTTAACCGCTTAGAAACACACAAGCGCCTATTGTGAAAATGAATTGTGAACTACTCTCGAATGCAATAACCCCCCAACTCCAAAACGGTAGGGAAGCAAGTAGAGGTGCACCAGCACAAGATACATACAGAGGGATCATTGGGCAATAGCGTCTTATGAGGTTATTGTGTGCGTGGCTGCAAAATGCGTTTGAGCGCGAGATAAGTGCAGTTTGGACATCCATGCCTCTCGCGACTAAACGCTTGGTGTTTGATGCCTAAACCGATGTTGCCCCACTGTCTTATGATGTACTCATGCCACACAACGATTGGTAAGTCCGGATAAAACGTTTCCATGAAAGTTGTGAAGACCGCACAGCAACCGCTGTGGTCGTCGTCTGCCGTCATCCTCCCCACCTTTCCCCTCCTCGTTCAACGATGATCCTCACTGTGGAGAAAAATTCAAAAGAATTGCTAATGCAAGCAATGTTCTCCGGGGTTCTATGGGGGTCGTAATTATCCACAAATTGGGACCCATCATCACCATCAGAGCGACGCATCATCGGTTGTTTTTCCCTCCCGAGCGGCCATTATACATTTTCCCTGAATTATTTCCTTTAGCGTCGCCGCAATTTATTGCTCGACGGGGCGCGCGGTCCGCCGTCCCCTCTGATGTCTCCGATATTCATATGCTAATGCGGCCGCAGCCATCAGAGGCCGAGGTCATCGGCGGGGTGTTTTAACCCAGAGCTGAACACCGATGTCATCGCGTCGGCGTTTTCCGCGCTCGTCCCTGATTGGCCGTTAGCTGTGGTCTGTTGTTTACTGTTGTTTGCCCAAATCTCGTCGTTACCATCCTTCCTCAACTCATTTACGACCGGACGTGGTCTTCACGTTTCTATATTTACGGCATATGGGTTAGATATACTGTATGTATTTTTCCCTTGAATTATTGCCATGTAATATTACCTTTCATCATCATGTGCAATATTTCTCATGTGCAATACTACTTCTCACTACTTCTACTTCTCAATATCAGTGCCAACTTGTTCTGCTGACTGAATATCTTACCTATATTTTTATAATTTGATATTTTTCTTACGCTTAGGCTCACTGTAAATTTGTACGTTTGTTATTTTATTTGTATTATTCTATTGTTTATTTCTCTATTGTTATTATTCTATTGCTATGCAACCTCTGGCACAAGAATTTCCTTCAGGATGAAAGTTTCGTCTTATCTTATCTTATCGTGAACTGTATGAATTCGGCGTTTTGTCCTCGTAGACATGGGCTGTTTTACGGATATCTGTGTCTGACTTTGTGTGTGTGTGTGTGTGTGTGTGTGTGTGTGCGCTATCTAGGGTACAGGAACTCGGTGACCTGGGGGAGCTGTCCCCCCACTGGGACACCCTGAGGAAGGAGGTGATCACACACTACAGGGGGCTCGTCAGCTCCTACCGGGACACGCTGGCCGAGCTGGAGAAAATCACTGGTACGCCTCCTTGCACACACACGCACGCACGCAAGCACACACACACACACACACACACATACATACACACGCATGCACAAACACACACACACACACACACACACACACACACATACATGTGCATGCACGCACCCACACACGCACCCATGCACGCACGCACACACATACACACGCACACACACACACACACATACATACACACGCACGCACGCAAGCACACACACACACACACACACACACACACATACATACAAACCCCCCCAAAATCACACGCACAGAACCTCCATAGTTATATATTGATATAGAACTACGACAGTACATACAGTATATACAGTATATACCTGCCACTTTCATTGCTAAACTCACACACAACTCTCACACACCCATGCACGCATACACACACACACAGGCACACACACACACACACACACACAAATTAATACATCTGCCACATTTATACTGGTCAACTTTGATAGACATAAAGAGAGAGACACACAAACACACATACACACACTCGCACACACACAAACATATGCTGTATTTGTCACAGACACTTCCACTTGAAATGTGTTGGACTTTCGAAGGACACGTGCAGTGTTACACGGTCCTAATGAAACATTATTGTTCCGTACTGTCTCTCCGTCTGTCAGTTAACAACAGACACATGCTCTCTACTGTTGCCGTGTAACTCGTCTCACAAACAGACAGACGGGCGTCGGCTCTCCAGCTAAAGTCTGACGGCAGACAAGCTCAGATCTGGCTGAACAAGGAAGGCGTCGCGCTTTTTTTTTTCCTGCTTCGTATTTGTTTTCCGACCAATCGCGTTGCCGGAGCCGGGGATCTGGAAGCGAGTAATTGGCAAAGACAAACTCGGCCGACGGTAGTAAACTGTCAAAAAGTGTCGAGTGGCCACTGCAGAAATACACTTAATATAATCCCCTTCTGAAAGCTTAATCCGTGGGATTACGTTTGATTCCGCCGAGGAGGAGGCCGTGTTTGTTGGCCTCGGTGTTACTTCTAAACATGCAATCAAGTCGTTGGAGCCAATTCCCATCAAACTTTGCAGGCGGTTTTTCTTCTCGTCTCACAAGCAACTTTTTTTTGCTTCACTTTTGTTGCCCTCTGCAGGTGTGATTTACTCGACCGTGAAACTTCACACAGTAGAGCCGCGGATTTATTTTGACAATCTAACGATACAATTGTCTTGTTATTGTGACATGTCGGGACATTCTAGATGTTGTTTTTGTACGAATTCATGGAAAAATCCTACAGTTTTTTGGAGACATATCCCAGCTGTGTTGCATCTGTCTATCGTATGTATGAAGAGAACATGCTAGATAAACATGTTTTAACCAACAGGGTCAGGAGAGTGTTGGGGTTAGAGTCTTCCACTCCCAGCTGAAAGGGTGGTGCTAAAATGTACAACGCACAGACATTGTCAGTGAAATTATATATGAAATAATTTCCCGTCTCTTTCTCCTCCTTTTCCATCTTTCTCCTCTCCATCCTCCTCAACTTTATTGATTATTCACTCCATGGCCATTGGGAAGTGATTGATTTTACACCATGACTCCCTCCTGTCCTGTAATGAGATATTTGTCAGTGCAGCTCTCCCCTGCGACGGGCCTGTGAGTGATGAGGACTCCTCGCTGCTCCCCCCCCCCAGGTCTGGACTCCTTGCTTGCGGGGGGGGGGTGGGGGGATGAAGGAGGTTGTTCCGGACGGTCGGAAGAAGAAGTACGCAGGCGGCGTAGGTCGTTATGGTTCCCGGCGAGCATCAACCCACCGTTTTCTTTTGCCGTGGGGCCAGGTGTGACGCGACATGAGGCGCAGACCGCAGGGCGTAGTCGTGCAACGCCACCGCCTTCCTCTGACCCCCGGCACCGGCTTCACACTGCAGCGATGCAAAGTGGCGGGGGGTAGGGGGAGGGGCGGGGCGGGCGATCAATTATTGATACCTAAATGCGATTAAAGGAGAGGGTGAGGAGTTCAGTGAGAGAGAGAGAGAGAGAGAGAGAGAGCGGGGGGAGAGCACAGTGAGGGAGCGTCTGAGTGGATGCAGAGTGGGTGAGGGGGGGGGGGGGGGGGGGGGGGGGAAGAAAGATGAAAGTGAAACTCTCCCGGAGGCCTCGGTGTAACACCGGTTCGGGATTACAGGCGGCTCCTGGACATGCCGAGGTTATGGGTTCCGTTCCCTCCAGGGGGGCCATCGCGCCTTAAGAATATATGCGGTCATGGCCGTTGTAAGGTGCTTTGGATAAAAAAAAAACACACCCAGGAAAATGGCATTTACCGCATATAAAATGTCACACAGCGTATAACGGGGACACAACTGAACAGACGGAACTGGGACAATTATTTCACTTAAGATTGCTGTGGTCACAGTCCCCCCACATCTGTGTCGCATTCTGGATTGACAGCGCCTCTGTGTAACGACAAGAGCGGGGCAAGTTGTCAAAGCAAAGCCTGTCTCGGCGTTGTCTCCGCTGTTGATTGACACCGTATGCGGCGCCGCGTGCCATCTGATGTGGGCGAGGCGGCGCAAAGCACAGCGGCGGAGGACGAGCTAGCGGTGATGTTAAGTAGGAGACGACAGGTAGCGCCGAGGCACTCAACGTGAGGGAAAGGGATGGAGGCCCGGCAGGGAGGCATGGCGGCGGGGTCCTCCCGGGGGGGGGGGGGGGAGGACCGAGGCGGCTACTCCGCGCTCCAGGTTCAACATCCTTAGTGTTTCGTTTCCATTCATTTTTAATGAGGCGGGGCTGACCTCGGCGTGCACGGTGGACGCTCTGATAACGGTTCCCGCTCATGAATAAATCATCGGCCGCCTCCGTTGTTCGTGAGCGGTGGCGAATTAGAGGCACGACTGTAGTCATCCTGTCACGGGTGTTGTTTGATGGACCTCTCGCAACCTGAGCCTGTTACTAGACTCTCTCTCTCTCTCTCTCTCGCTCTCTCTCTCTCTCTCTCTCTCTCTCTCTCTCTCTTCTCTTGATGCATCTGTACCCCGCTGTCAGTCATGGTCACCGTCCTCAGTGATGGCGCAAATGCAGGCGTTAACGTGAACAATTGCCTTCATATTTATGTTTCAGTCCTATGCAAGACGCGTCAGAAGCTTGTTAGTTCAGCTGATGCGGAAGGTTCCCGTGTTTCCTTGCGTGTGTGGAAGGATTGCGTCGAGTTAACGAGGTTTAGCTCTGCTGTGTGTGTGTGTGCGATGAATCAGCGATGTTGAAACGTAATAATAATGCGGTGAGTCAATTTCCAACAGGTTTTCATTTCCCAAACGACGGTGGCCTCTGTCCTCTTAGACAGTACAATATTTAAGCTTGTTTTGTCATTAGGGCTGTCAAAGTTGATGCAATAAGAACACGTTAGCGCAAATTAGTTTTCAGGCACTAACACAGGTAATGTCGTTCCTCTTTTCCAATGGCACTCTGCGCGGGGGAACTTAACAGTATGATTCCTGCGTGTCTAGGGGTGTATACCTGCCTATATACCTGGTCAATATGTACCACACAACAGGTGAATTACCAAGTACCCTGCCCTAAACGATGGCCCAACTACATTAAAATCCCTGTTTACAAGACTGTAGGCCTACCCTGCCGGCTCGACACTAGCAAAAGCCTGTCTATGCAACGCACATAGGCTGTATAAAATACAGGTTAAACTGCCTGTTGATATGTTTACATTGGTGGAAACTACCATGGACAAAGAAATGTTAGTACTGTGTATTGTAATGTGCATTGTTTTGGTATTTCTTGCATCCCTAATGATAGTTACCAACAACCGTGCAATAGTAAAGAGCTCTAGAGAGGGCCCCGCTTTTAAATGTCATTGACCCGAGACCAGCGCGTCGTCAGCTAAAGACACACAGTTTGAACTTTGAGATTGGGGGTGTCGCAAAAAAAGCTGTATTTTCATATCCCAACTAATATGCCGAATGAATGAGTGTTGGAATATTGTGAGTTAAACCTTTGTGTTTATTATCATATTATTATTATAGAGCAAGGCATTATATACGTACATTTGCATAAAGCAAGCATATTTTGTCCACTCCCATGTCGAGAAGAGAAAATAATTGCCCTTTATGGTACATTTTGAACAGATGTGGTATTAATTTGGTATTAACGATGGGATGTCATGCAATTAATCGCAATGAATATATTAGTGTCCTTGTTTGTTCGTGTCGTGATGTATCGTATATAAAAAAACACATCCACAGCACAATGCTACAGATGAGTAAAGGTCCGGGTGTACTTAAAATGAATTGAGAAACAATCGGCACGTTCACGCGGACAAAAAGGCAGGTTTGTGAGCGAGTCGAAGCCGGCGGTTGGGCCAACAATACCACGATATCAATGATCGCCAAACGAACAGCCCACAAATCCCAGTGACTAAAGTATTCGACCGCGGTATTCGACAGCCTATGTGAACACGGCAAATTTGATTTAAGCGTTCAGGAGTCTTTTCGAGAAAAAGAGGGAAAGTGCGACGCCAGCTATCGGTCGTTAATGTTCCCCCACAGCCAGCCTTCCCGTTACACAGGCCAGCCGACCTGGACCGACAGACGGGGATCTGACCCTACGAGACCCTGCATTAACATCAGGCTTATACTGTACGAGTAGGTTTACTCATATCCGTGCTCACGGTTGTTTCTGACCGCGTCTTTTTATGTATAACAACACCTCCGTGATAAAGCCACAGTGGTCCATTTTATAGACTGGAGAGAAAACAGCAGGTTGCTTTATTTATTATTTTTATAAGCTGGTCTACGTGTCGCCTTCATCCTTTTTATTTTACTATCCGTACTTAAGACTTAATTAGGATTTCAAACTGACTATCGACTGAATATTTCTCACCCCTGGCGACGCACCTTCTACCCACCAATGCAGAGTTTGGGTGGTGAGGAATTAGCCCACCTTCAAAGTCTGCTAATATCTTTATGTATTTGTCTTCAAACATAAGTTGGCAGGCCTTTAACATTTAAAGTTATGTTAAATTGGTGTCACTTATTTGCAAATGATCTGAATAACCCAGTTAAAAGAAGTACGTTTGTGGAGAACAAACTGGTAACACGGAGCAATGTGCTGTATGTGCCACTGCCCCCAGCAAGTACATTTTTTGTTTAAAACATTGTTCAACGTTATTGCTTTAGAGACTGAAGGTTTTTGTTGTTTTCTTGTTATATGTAGCAGACTTCAATGTGCTTATGATTCATAGTTTGGATAAAACAAGCCTCGGGAAAAACAACATGCATTTAGCGAAGTTTATGAACACATCACTGCAGAAGAAGGAGATTGATCGATGCTGAAAGGGAACTCCAACCCCTGGAAAGGAACTACACACCCACTGTTCAGCGCCTCCACAATTCACTACTTTTTTAAGGAACGATGCAATCAGTTCGGTAATGCATATGAATAATTGGAAAAGTAATACAACATGGAGGCTCGAAGTGGGTATTGTGAACACTGAGGTAATGGAGCATATAAGCGAAGTGGGATGACGACAAATTAAGAAAACAAGGTGGGAGATAGATAGATAGATGAGGTCCTCAGGGGCAAACTAGAAAAAAAAAGCCAGCAAACTTTGAATCAGGCCCAAAGGTAACTAAACCCCGGAGCCAAACGGCCGCGCAAACAGCAGGCGTCTAACACCAGCCATAAAATAAGGGACTCTCAAACTGATCAAACATTAAATGAGCTGGAGGAGGTAGAAGGAGTGTGGGAGGCTCACGATAAAACACTTTGTTCCAAACCACCGTCGTCCATCGATGAGGATGCAGATCACGCGTTGTCTTAACTGACTTGACCTTCTGTGGGTGACACACAGAATGACACCCTTGCATTCAAATTGACTGTTGAAGAGTTTTGAGCTGCGGTCAGTTGACTAAAGTCCAGTCAATCTGCAAGCAGTGATGGGAGAGTTACTGCTGTTGTATTCCTTTAACTGGACCCTTAAAGAGAGCAGGTCTCCTCCGGCATGGAGGAAACAATAATCTCTGTAATACCCGAAGAAGGTTAAGACAAAGAGCGCTGCAAAAATAAGAGACCAAATTCTAAATGTAGGCTACAAGCGATAAAGTAGACCTCAATCATTCCTGAAAGATTTGAGACATGCATACCAGACCTGATCAAACCCAAGGTAATATTATAATAACTCTCTACATAGAAGAAAGAAAAGATATGAGTCCTGTTTTCGTCAGCCTAGAGGCAGAAAAGGCATTTGATAGTGTTGAGTTGGATGATTTTATATGAAGTACAAACAAGATTTGGTTTCAATGAACATGCAATTCAATGTATTAAAACTACATACCACTATGAGTCAACTGCTAGAATTAGGGTGAATTAAGGTGCACAAAACAAGGCCGTTGCCTTTCGCCGACAGGCTACATAAAGAAGCCCAAGCAATCAGGCAGAATGAGCTTCTGAGGCGTCAACCTCGGCAAAAATGTACATTGGTCTGGGAAAAAAAAACGAAACAGATGTATGTTTCCCAGTGGTAATGGACCTTCTGGAAACATATGGCCATTACTCAGGATATAAATTGAATGCATCAAAAAACACATCCTTTCATTCAATTATACGTCATCTCGACACATCAGAGATGCATACAAACCCATGTGGAACTCAACTAAATCAATTCGGTGTCTTGGTGTGTAACTACGGCCAAAACATCCAATCAGTTTGAAGCCAATTAGAATATCAATCAAAAGATGCAAAGGGATACAGATGGTCCATCCTCCCTTTAGATTTTACCGCCAAAATAGAAGTGATGAAGATGAACATTGTACCTCGGCTTTTGTATTTGTTACAATCTTTACCAATTACAGTTCCTCAAAAATAAATATATATATAACCTGGGCTAAAATTCTTTCATCCGGGACCTAGAATAAAATATGAGACCAAGTATAAATTATTAAACACCTTAACTCCCTGGAAACAAAGGGACCATACCATGAGCATACCAAATGTAATGGAATATTGTTATGGGGCCCAGCTCCGACCCCTGGCCTGTTGGAACTAAGAAAGGAAGTACAGGTCTGAGTCGGGACAAAGTTTTGACAGAGAAATGTAATGGACCAAATATTGAGCTTCATGGTCGTAGAAATATGGGCTGTTGTATTGAAAAAGTACTAATTAAGGCCTTAATATACAGTACGTATACTATAAGGTATATTATAGTATGTGCTGGTTTGCTGATGATCCAAAGTTCAAGTCAGGTATTGAATGATACAACATTTAAAGAATGGGCACAAAAAGGTATCGCTGCAATGTGTATGATGATGTGTAGAAGGGTAAATGTATGAGATGTGGAGATTTTATGGCAAAACATGGCCTTGATAATAAAGTGTTTGAGATCCAAATATCAGAGGAAGAATGGCATCAGATGTATGAGACAGACGAGGACCACAATGGAAATAAGTGACTTATTGTTGTATAATTCCTCAGACAACGTACGTATACTGATGGTTGTTGCCTAACGGGGCTGTTGACTTTACGTATTTCAACGTGTGTTGAATAAAATCCAATTCAATTCAATCTACTTCCTTCCACAAACTCTCCAAAATGGAGGAAATCTTGTAGGAAGAATATTTATGGAACACCTTCGATCAAAAGCAGGAAACTTGCCACACTAACGAGCACGTTGTGTGGCAACATGGAGGAACATCATTGACATCTTTTTGTCATTGTACTAAATAAGGTTGTATTGGGTTGTACACATGTCCTGCAATGCATCGAGGGAACGTAAGAAGACTATTATAAGAATTTGGATTTACAATGTAAATGCTCCAAACCAGGACCTGTGGCTTGAACATATTCAAGAAATGTTCAATATGGAGACATGTTGATAACTTTTGAGACAGTAAGACCTAATTGGATATATGATGATGATGATGATGATATATGAAGAAAAATACATGAATGTCTGAAAAATCAGACAACTGTTCAGGTCCTGTTGTTTGTTTTTATTCTTTTATTCTTTATATTTTGTCTCACTTGAATTGACGAGAGTGAAAACACCGTAAAAACCTCAGACAGTCAGAATGTATGTGGAGGTTATTTATAGAACATCACACAGAAAAGACGTGAAAATGCAACCGCCGGTTCAAGCTTGTGTAGTAAACCCCACAGAGACTCACACGGCTACCCACACATTCATGCTCACAGACTCGCAAGATCTTTCTCTTCTTCTCCTTCTGATTCATTTCTCCACTCATTCCACCGGAACCACCTATAATGAACCCAGCGAGGTATTTATACCTTGCATGAAAGTCTTCAGCCTCACAGATGTCTTAAGCCAGAGTTAAAACAGGGTAGAGTCCCAGCCTTCACCCTGGAACACCAACAATCAAACAATCAAACTGTACAGCAGTTTTTTTTCCTTTTTGTCTTTTTGTCAAAGCCACCTGTGTGCTATTCTGGTTAATTGGCTGAACCCGAGATGTCTGCAAGCCAATTCGGCTGGATCCTCCGAGCTCTTTAGACGCCACTTAAAAAGAGAGACTCTTTAGTAATATACTGTACCTCATAGCGATGCAGCTCCAGTTAGAAGGAGAGATACAAAGACTCCATATCACACCCACAAGGACACACACACCTAATTGAGAGACGGCGTGACAGAGGAACCGCAGCGTTAGCAGCCAAAAGAGACAAGCCGGGTTAATTGCGCTTTGTTAATTAGCACGTCTATTTAACGACATAAACAACCTTCTCCTCGGTGATTAGAAAGAACTGACACTTGGCGCGGCCGCGGCGTCACTCAAGATACCCCGCGGCTGCCGATAAGGGCTGCTGCAGTGTGTGGGAACTCTGAGGTAATTGTTCCCTCTTATCAGTAAAAGTCGGGAATATCTCATTATTAGCGGGTGAGAATTGGTACTGTATCCATATCTAACTGTGTCACATTTTATGAAAGAGAAGCTAAACGTTTGAGATAAGCGAACGCACCACTCTTTAATTACACGGGAAAATTGGTCAAAGATAATGACAACTTTTCCTGATTTCTCCTTGTTGTGATGGACGCCTTTGATTGACGCTCCCCGCCGACATCACAACACGGTCTGTGATCTCAAAGATCGCAATTTACATATTTGAGATTTTCGCGCGCCCATTGTGCTCCGTGAGATTAGAATTGGAAACTGTGCAGGATGACTTCGCTCCGAGGTGGAGTAGGGGCGGGGTGCTAATTGGAGCTTTTGACTGAAACAGTGGGTGTGAAGTGCATAAAATCCCTCATTTAAAGGATTACCGCTGCATATAAACGGGGCCTTTTGATGGCTGTTTGGTTTTTTTTCACGACGGTGAGACAAAGTCGAGATTCGTAGGTGATTCCGAGTCCGTGTTAAATTGTCTTTAATGTTTTCTCCTTCATGGGTGATATTTAAAATCTTGAATATTTAAAGAGTTACTAGTTTAATGTCAGCCTCATTGTAATGTATTTAGGGAATTTCTTCTTCTGTCCTACCCACTTTGAAAGTATAATTTGAACTGAAATTATAGCTATATCTTAATACTATTGTCAATGCTGTGTATTGTGTTTCATGAAATGTCTTTTCCAAGAAATCCAAGAAATCATTCAATGCAACACCTTCTTGTTCATCATGGGTGCCAACTAGCACGTAAAGAAAGAGCTTTTAGAAGCATTTTACAATAAGACAATAGGACAATAAAATACATGATCAGTTACGATATGTTGGTTTCTTGCCCCACTTTGTTTTGATTCAATTGTGTTTTGAGTCTCATGGTTCTCGTGTACTGGTTTGACTGCTGGTCATCACTATAGATCTGAAGGCATGAGAACCAGGAGACTCAAGTCAATACACAATCGCTGATGCTGCCGCTTTAATGGAAGAGAGAATAAATTATATGAGCTCATGATAGGATATCAATTCAAATAACTTCATTTTTTCTGTTATCTTTCCTGAAAATCGGCGTAAGATGTTCAGTACAAAAAATATCGGCAACATTGAGTTTATCTTAAAACCTTAAGAAGAACATCTTGAGACCTTAATGAGAGCAGATGTGTTAATATAACAAGTTCTTACAGCACATGCTGGCCTCACTCCCAGCTGTGTCCTTTTCAAAAAAAAGTTCAGTGACCAAAGCGCTGTAACACAACACGGCTCACACTCTGTTCCTGTCCTTTTTTTATTTATTTATTTCCCCCCACAGGTCCTTCCTTCAAACCGAGCTGCTGCAAAGCCCAGAAATCTCTGGAGTTTATCCCAATCAACCTCCACACCCAGAGGATGATGGTTACGTGTCCCAGAAAATCAGGTACTCTCCCCCTGCTGCTGGAGGAGGACACTCTGTGTATCCTGAGGTTTTTTGAATTCATTCTGTCACACAAAATGGAGCATAACAACGTGAAAGCACCACTTCTCATCCACTTCTGCGTCATTCAGGAGTAGTCTAGTTTACCGGGCCAGAGGAGAAGGCCTGTGTGTGATTCTACATTTGTAATATCATTGCCGACATCTGCATGCAGGACCTAGACCTGGATAATGTCAGGTTCGAGAGACACTTGCCTCTCGATTGTTGGCCAAAAAAAACGATCAATGGGCGGCAGGATAATCTATTCTAGGGGCTAAAGTATTTGAACCTGAGGTTTTGGGTTTGAGTGCCAATGTCTGCAAGATGTGGAATGCCTGGCTGCCTCTTAATGACAGGCTTTAAAGTCCACATTTTTCTTGACAAGGCAAGTAGACACTTCTGGTGCATTCCATTTGTACTCGGAAATCGGAATTTCCAAGTTTCAAGCCGGAAGTTTCCGCGGGAACGCACACTGAAGTCAGATTTCCAACTCGGAAAGTCGGACAAATCTCAGAATTCAATTCGATGACATTTTATACGGTCTCAACGGGCTTTACAGGCCAGATTATTACGGGCCAAATGATTTATCGACTGGTAAAACAAGGCGTCCATCTCGGTTTTTCCGACTTGTTAACTGGAACGCGGTCAACTCGGGTGTGACATCATTCCCAGTTCCGATTCCCGAGGTAAATGGAACGCACCATTCCTTCCGCTGCGGCAGACCTGTTGGATTGGGGAGCAAAACCCCATCCTTACATCCTCCTGGGTTGTTGTTGTTGTTGTTGCTGTGATTGCAGGGAAGATTTGAGACGACGTATCCCGGGAGATCGTACCGTCAGGGCTTTGCTTACCGTCTCTATCGCCTCGCCGTTCGCTCAACAACACCAACGTTTGGGTGTTGAGTGAAAGTGTAATTAATCACGGGATCGGTTGCCGTAGATGAAAGCCAACCGCACGCCGCTGTGCGCTGCGCTTTTAGGTATTTTTTGGAGAACAATGGAGGCCTGCGCGCGTGTGTGTGTGTGTGTGTGTGTGTGTCATGACGTACCTTTCGATCATTAGACAAGTGATGAATGTGATCAGCGGGAAAAATAAATTGATGTCTTTCATCGAGGTTGCCGGCGATAAAAAAAACAAAAAGACGCCAACCTCATCCTTCAAGCTTTCGCTCCTTACAAAAGCGCAGTTATTTATCCGAGGTGCAACAAGACAGATATTTCTAAAAGTTGAATTCTCCGAGGTAATCTTGCCCTGTCCAACGCCTCACTTCCCCAATTTGTCATGAGGGTGTACGGAGAATTCCTAAAGGAAGCTGTGAGGTCATCGCCGGGCCTGGCTCCTGGTGATTTACAACGGCGCCGTCCTCATCCTTGAAAGCGACGTTTGCGCAAATATTTCAAAGGCTAATCGCCGGGAAAAGCTTGACGACACTGCGGTAAACACATTGTTCGGCTATCATTTGCGGCGTGTAAAAAAATAGGATATTTTATCACTGTTAAACAGCGGGATAGGTTAAGTATGAATTATAACAACTTATCGCCGCACTGCCACGATCAATTTCTCTTTTTGTGTGCGGGGAAAGTGTGAGAGAGTTCTCTCAGCTCACTCGTTTCCCCGGCAATTTATAGGGAAGGGGACGGGAAGAAAGGAGGGGGGGCGGGGGGATGGGGGGTGGCAGACAAATGCCGCACAAATTGGCCTCTGTGATTGATGTTCAGAGACTCACCGTTGTATTTCAGTGTGCCGCTGTTGCAGCAAAACCAATTAAGGGGACGTCTGTAGTTTATAACTCCGGGGGCCCTAACGTGTGGCGGGGCAGGGGGCCGCCTCGACCGGGCACCGGGATAATGATTTGGGAATTCAGTGGGTTCACCGCATTAGCGTGAAGTCACTGTTAACCCCTTTGGCCCCACCGCACCCCAACCCCACTCCCACTCCCACCACCATCACCCCGCACCCCCCAAAAAACACTCCACCCGATTTTACCCCCCGACGACTATGAAGTCAGCGCTTCGGGGACGGAGGGGAAGGCAGTCCGGTCGCCCCTGTCATCCGCATCGCCGCGGCGTCGTCGTCTGCGGGGCAGGGCGCTGTGTCATTAGCCGTGTGGTTCGAGCGGCTCTCCGAAACCGCTCTTCCCCACGGTGAGTGCAGCAGAGCTACGCGCCGCCCTCGCCGCCCCGCCCCCCCCCCCCCCCCCCCCAAGGGTGTTCATTAACTGGCCTGGCACGGAACCAACACCAAAATATTCGGAGCCATATAATCCCCCATAACCCCGTCCTCCTCCTCCTCCCCTCCACTCCTGGCTCGCGTTGATATTAGTGTCAGGCTTATCCATTACTCACCCCGAAACAAGGCCTGTTTTAAGCACCTCTGTGCTAGCCACGCCATAGCCTGTGTGTCTGTCTGTATAAGTGTGTGTGTGTGTGTGTGTGTGTGTGTTTTATTTACTTTCTGACGCCGCTGTGCGAATTGGAGAGAAGCGGCGTGACATTGGCTGTCCTTCTTGTTCAACATGCTAACCGAGCCGCGTGGAGACCGCGGGGGGGCGGGGGGGGGGGGGCGGGGGGATATACAGGAAGGAATTCAGGGGTTGCCGTTTGAATCCATCACAATCATCCTCGCCGCATCGCATTCCCACGCGATAGGCGGCGCGAGCCAGAGACAGAGTTTAAAAGGCACACTGCCGGCGCGCGTGCCGGTTCTGAATTAATGCGGAGTTCCAATTTAGTGAGGGGGTTTAACCGTAACAACACCATAATTATGCATGAGGGAGCCGTGGTGGAAAATGTCGAGCCATTTTCAAAAAACAAAACAACATTGGGTTTTTTTGACGATAAAATAAAACGAAATACGCCTACAGTTTGGGTCTCTTCCAGTTATGTTTCTGCGAGGGGCACTCTCTCTCTCTCTCTCTCTCTCTCTCTGTCTCTCTCTCTCTCTCTGGGGGGTAGAAGTCTGACCGCGGGCCGTGTGGTTGACCCCCCCCCCCTCCCTGCGTTGTGTGCCCGCTGTGCGTACTGTAGATGCGGCCTACGACGTGGTCACGGTGGGCGCCCCCGCGGCACACTTCCAGGGCTTCAAGAACGGCGGACTGCAGAGGCTCCTGAGCCGCTACGAGGCCGACAAGAAGAGGTACGACCCGACCCGACCCGACCCGACCCGACCCGACCCGACCCCCACGACACACTCACCGGAAGGGTTACCGTGTGCGAACTGCAACACACTCACTGGAAGGGTTACCGTGCGAACTGCAACACACTCACTGGAAGGGTTACCGTGCACGAACTGCAACACACTCACTGGAAGGGTTACTGTGCTAACTGCAACACACTCACTGGAAGGGTTACTGTGCTAACTGCAACACACTCACTGGAAGGGTTACCATGCGAACTGCAACACACTCACTGGAAGGGTTACCGTGCGAACTGCAACACACTCACTGGAAGGGTTACTGTGCTAACTGCAACACACTCACTGGAAGGGTTACCATGCGAACTGCAACACACTCACTGGAAGGGTTACTGTGGCTAACTGCAACACACTCACTGGAAGGGTTACTGTGCTAACTGCAAGGGTTACCGTGCTAACTGCAACACACTCACTGGAAGGGTTACTGTGCTAACTATAGCACACTAACTCTGGAACGGTTACTGTGCTAACTAGAAGGGTTGCCGCCCTAACTATTACACCCTCGTGAGAAGGGTGACTAATGGAACTTTACCACACTCACTAGAACAGTTGCTATATCAACTATAGCACACTGGCTAGAACTGTAACAGCTGGTTATATTACAATTGGTTGTATACAAACGTTTAAGAGGTGTTTCTACATTCACTATAACAGTATAGTTATACAAACTATACAGGTTTGCTTTAGTTTAGATGACACGTGGCTATCGTAGGTAGATATGATCTAAAATGGTCTTTCCTACACTCCACCGCTGGGACGTCTCGCCAGGATGTTAGCACAGTTAGCACGAGTGAACGACCTTCCTGTCGACCTCTGGCCACGAGGCTCGTTGAGTCTGCTATTCTCTGAGGTGTCCGCAACTCCGAGGCTCCCAACTTGAGTCGACCGAACCTTTAGTCCTTGAAGCAGAACAGGCCCATTTAGGAAGTCGTCGTCGTCGTCTTCCGCCCTTTTCTTCTGACGACTCTCAACTGTTTAAATTGAAAACCAAAAGGACGACTTTTCCTAATGCCCCAAAACAGAGGGGGGTTTTCTCTGCGCAAATGAGGGGTAATCCATTCCCGATGGCCATGCTTAAGCTTTGCAAATGCAGACACGTGCACACACACAGACACACACACACACACACACACACACACACACACACACACACACACACGCACACACACACAGACATTTAATACACCTACAAATGAATACAGACCAACACATATGGACCACACACAACACATGGCCAATAATTAAGCTTTGCAATTGCAGACACGTACACACACACCACACACACAGACACACAAACACACACACACACATGCACGTACACACACACACACACGCACACACACACACACATTCAATCCACCTACAAATGAATACAGACACACATGCCATATGCCCACACACATCCACACACACACACACATCGTGACACTGACTTTGCATGCATGCCGACGCTCGCTGTACAGTGAGGAGCGGTCGGATCAGCAGTACTTGGTTGGCATTGTGCTGCTGCTGCTGTTTTGACTGCAGGGCGGCAGCAGCAGCAGCAGCAGCAGCAGCAGCAGCAGCACACGCAGCGGCGGGGCGGAGACCCTGCGTCCGCGCGGCCACTTGAGTGATGCCGCAGGAAATGAAGAGTGATTTTTCTGTAAGCCCTGCGCATGGATTGCAAAGTCATTACAAAGCACGCCAGTTCCAATTAGCTCCACAGGAGTCGGGTGGCGGCGGGGGGGCTCAACGCAATAAAAAAAAATAGAAGGACAGACGAGGAGGATGAAGTGTGTGTGTGTGTGTGTGTGTGTGTGTGTGTGTGTGTGTGTGGGATGGGGTGGGGAGGGTGGTGGTGGGGTTATGAAAATGGAAGATACCGTTGATGGGAAAATGGTTGGAGGGCCTCGGCGCCCCGGGAGCGAATTTGCTGAAGATGGTCGGTTTTATCTGCTTACAATCGCTATACTGCGATGATAAGAGTTTTGCATATTTTCATTTTTTTGTATGAGAGTCCACTGAAGTGAAATAATTCTCCTTTGAATGGGAGATTAGACTTGAATAAGTTCCGCCGGGAGACTTTTTTTTTTGTTTCATATTTGACTTAGTTAATGACTCACTGTAGCTTGAAGTTTCCAATTTTCCGCCTGGCTGGCCGGCGTCGGCCTCCGATGAGCCTCCGCCGCTGTTGACCTGGAGTTCCGCCATTTTGTCACTCATCGTCAGAAGCGGGAATGATTCCCAACTTGACGTTTGAGTCCTCTTTCAAACTTGAGTCCTTTCTTCTGGTGTAAATGTGCATTTGCTGTGAACGAGATGAAATGTGTGTGTGTGTGTGTGTGTGTGTGTGTGTTTTATTTCTTTTCCCCTTAATGGTAACACTAAACCAACTAAAACGAAAGCATTACGCTAAGTGTGCTTTGTCGCGACGTTCCGACGGTTGGCAGTAAAGATGTGGGGTTTGGCACGGCGCTTGTGTGATCAGATCTCCTCGGAAAAAATATTGAAAATAATTATCTGAGAGCTTTTCCGCGACGGCACGTAAAACACACGGCCCACACGCACACGCATGCACACACACAACGACACCTATTATGTTCGTCAGCGTATCTACACGGCTGACTTTAAAAGCGGATTTGACTTTGTCGCTCAACCGACACTGCTGCTACTACTACTACTACTACTAGTACTACTACTACTACTACTACTACTACTACTACCACTACTACTACTACTATTACTACCACTACTACTACTACTACTACTACTACTACTACTACTGCCACTGATACTACTGCTGCTGCTACCGCTACGGTCACTGCTAATGCTAAGCCACGGCTACGACTACTGCTACTGCTACGCTACTGCCGCTGCTACTGTTACTGCCGCCGACGCTACTGCTACTACTACTGCTACTGTCACTGCTAAGCTACTGCTACTGCTACCGCTGCTGCTACTGCTAATGCTAAGCCACGTCTACTTACTGCTACGCTACGCTACTTCCGCTGCTACTGTTACTGCCGCCGATGCTACTGCTACTACTACTGCTACTGTCACTGCTAAGCTACTACTACTGCTACTGTCATTGCTAAGCTACTACTACTGCTACTGTCACTGCTAAGCTACTACTACTGCTACTGTCATTGCTAAGCTACTACTACTGCTACTGTCATTGCTAAGCTACTACTGCTACTGTCACGCTAGCTACTCTACTGCTAGCTACTAGCTACACGCTGCTAACTACTACTGCTACTGCTACTACTACTGCCGCTGCTACCGCTACTGCTGCTACTACTGCTAACGCTACTGCTACTGCTACTGCTAAGCTACTGCTACTGCCGCTGCTACCGCTACTGCTGCTACTACTGCTACTGCTACTGCTACTGCTACTGCTGCTACTGCCGCTGCTACGCTACAGCTGCTGCCTCTGCTAATACTACTGCTACTGCTAACGCTACTGCTGCTACTACTGCTAACGCTACTGCTAAGCTACTGCTACTGATACTGTTACTGCTACTGCTACTGCCACTGCTACTGCTACTGCTGTGATGCTGATGCTGCTACTACTGCCTGCAACAAAGAAAACAACGAGGAAAGAAACGAAGGAGAAGAAAAAACAAGCGCGGGCCGGTGTTACCAAGAAGGCAATAAAAGAGCCATCCGTCTTTCTTCCCAGGACACCAAGGAGTGTGTGTGTGTGTGTGTGTGTGTGTGTGTGGGGGGGGGGGGGGGGGTCTTTCCCAAAGCCATGCGGAAAAAAAAAGAGAAGAAGAACCTGCGATGGGAGGACTTGGCCGACCACAGCAGTGTGCGGCGCTCAGGACCACGGCCAGCGTTTTTTAATCAATATCCGTCCTTCGTATTCCACTGGAAAACCCCGTGCAATGTACACACACACACAGAGCAAAAGCATTATCTTTCATTAATGTATGCACTCCCACTTAAATTGTGATTTTAAAAGAGTTAAAAGAGTCCTGCAGTTTTTTTTATCTGTGTTTAATTGAACCTCCTGGACATAGCTGGTGAAGCACCGATTTGGGGGTGTCTGTCGTTACCAAACTACTTTCAAATGATTCTGCCATTATGGGTTCAATGGAACAACACCCGCTGGATAGAGAGAGAGAGGGACTGTGTGTGGTGTGTGTGTGTGTGTGTGCATGTGTGTAGTATCGGAGCAAAGTGGATAAATGAAAGGCAGGAACCCTCTCTTCCACACAGCGTTTCCGTTGAAAATAGTCTGCGTGGCCCTCGCCAGAACGGGCCGTCTTGCTGTCGGGTCTGTCCACCACAATTGGAGAGAAGTGCTTATTAATTCTGCTCCAACAAAGTGTTGACAGAGGGCACATTTGTTGGACAGACTGGAGGGTGGGGGGGTGGGGGGGGTTAGACTTTGAGAACAGGAGTGAACACAGGCGATGGAGCCATGTGGCTCTCGTGTTCACAGGACTTGGGAGGTGGACACATGGCCGCCCTCGCAAAGAAAGCTGGCGCTTTTGGCCGGCGGTCTGAGAGGTTCCGAGCGGAGGACATTGGCACTGGTCTGCGGCATCTCGTTGACAGACAGCAGCTTCAACACACGCTCGCGACAGCCAGCTCCGGGCTCTCTCTCTCTCTCTCTCTCTCTCTCTCTCTCTCTCTCTCTCTCTCTCTCTCTCTCTCTCTCTCTGTGTAGCAGAGTACGATATTGGCAGCAGCAGCAGCAGCAGCAGCAGCGCCCCGTCCTCTCAGATCAGTGTGTCTCCATCTTGTCTCAATGGCTGAGGAAGGCATTGGCTGGTGTTGCCTGCCACACGGCCACGGCGATGGTGACGGTGGTGAGACTGGTGGTCAGCCAGTGTTTGGACGCCATAACAGATAATGACTGGTTTGCCGGAGTAATAATGCGATTACTTTCTCGCCGCCACCGCCGCCGCCACCGCCGCCGCACCGCCGCCGCACCGCCGCACCCTTCCCCCCTTTTCCTCTATGATAGAGTATAGATTTTTCTTTTGCTGTTGCTGTCCATTGCTGGGGGCTCGGGGCAGCCGCCCGGCTTGTATGATCAGTGACTTGTGCTCGCTGTCCGGATGATGAAAGAGGCTTTGGCAGTCACCTGGGGAGCCGCAAGGCGCTGTGCTCACGTAAGCCCCATTTTCCCACTCCGTTGCCTGGCCGTCGAGCGAGCACAGCAGTCCCTCTTGCCCTCTGCTATTAATTAGCACATGCACGGGAGATGGCGGGGTGGGGGGGCTTAATTAGACCACCGGGCGCCCAGTTCTTCTCCCACCACTCACCCACCCCCCTCCCATGCTCCAACCGAATCCTATTGATCATGGAGAAAAGAGGACCCCTACAGGCTCAAATCCCTTTGTTCGGGAAACTGCTTGCTAGCTTTAGTAATGACCTTTATTAGCTGTTTCTAGACTTGCAGAATGCGATACAAAGTTTTGCCCAATTTGTTGAGTCTTTGCTGGGGGTCTTTTTGCGTGGTCAAAAGATTCCATGTGCAAGATGGG